>SKCR01028602.1:0-310165 GCA_019454045.1 Zanthoxylum bungeanum
ATATCAACCTGCGAACTGGAATACTACTCTTATAAGAAAATATTATCCAAGAGAGTGGCGATTCTCTGTTGTATCTTTACAAACTTCATGTGTTTCAACAAATGACCCAATCATACCCTTATGACCAGATCTTTTGAACCGGGAAGGAGAATGTCAAAGATATTTGATCCACACATAAGATTGTAAAGACCTCAAGTCTAAGGACAAGTCATACAATCGATACATGAAAGTTCTCACAGACACATGTGATAAACACTCCAAATGATAACTTTCGGCGGTAGTTTGATGGACACGAGCAACTCATACATCCATGTGATACACCAAGCAGACGGATCTCCACTAGTAGCCTATGAGATCGGCTACCCCACTTAAGGGCGGATCATATCATCATGCTAGTCTCTCCACTTTGGGAACGCCCAGATTATTCACAAAACTATGACAAGGAACATTTAAGAGTAATGATTCTCATAAGGCGTGGAAGCCATCGTCTTATTACTCCAAGGGCTTTATTACAGTGTTGATGATTCATATAAGTTATGTAAGAAACATATAATAAAGATTTCCATTTTATTAATTAATGAAAATATTACAAATACATGTACATATAGCCCATCCACAAGCTGGGTATAGGGCATATCCCTAACAATAAATGCATGTTTACTTTATTTCATTTCAGCCATGGTTTTTCCTTTAATTTCCATTCTCTCTAACGATAATTAATTGGAGAAAATTATGTCAAATGGAAAAGTAACATGAACGCTATCCTGGTCTGCGAAGACCGAATGTTTTTCCTAACGGAGGAGTGACCTCCCTAGCCGGCCAGAAACTCTAGCCAAGATGTATGTGATGCCTACCAAAAATGGGTCCCTATTAATGAGAATGCTCACTGCTACTTGCTAGCAGGGATGTCCGAGGTTGTTATTGCAAAACATGAGCTTTTGGCTACAACATTTTAAATGATGGAGTCATTGTAGGGTATGTTCGGGCAGCCTTCAAAGCGTCATGAGGCCATGTTCTCAGCGATGACTGCTAGGATAAAGGATGAGACATCAGTCCGAGAGCACGTCTTGAGGATGATGACCTACCTCAATAGAGTGGAAACCCATGACGCTCGTTGAGGGACACAGAAACTGGGCGACGCAGGGTGTTCCGGGCTCGCGGCCCGGTTGGGAGTACGGGGTAGCCCGCGGGGGACTAAACCGTAGAATAATGGAGTCGCCACCTGGTGTGAACCGGGACAAAGATTTAAGGCGCACTCCCCCCTCGCAAGGGAAGACCTCAAACCGTTGGGTTCGGAATGGTCCCTTACTTATGCCACTTGTAATAAAATGATTTGTGCAATAATCTAACCAAGCCTAAGCAACATATTTCCAAGGATGATTTACCCCTAAGTTCGCATTCATACATCAACAAGTTCATCTAAATTTACATGTAACACATATCCGAATTTGCATACAGCCTATTGGCATGTAATCTAGGTCTCAATTTTTATACATAAAGATAAATTAACATACGGCAAGCATACAAGTTAATAAACACATTGTACTCATACATGTGGGGAATACAGATGAATGACTCCTACACAATCTTGCGTAATACAGAGAAGCAATCAGGTTCATCATACGAAGGGATAGCTACTATGAACAATTATGTATGAAATCTGATGAAAATGACTCAGTTCTGTGTGTGCGCATTCGCGTAACGTTCGAGAACGCGTTCGAACGATAAACAGAAGGTTCACATTCGTATAGCATTCGAGAACGCGTTCGAACGGAACCATACCTGATGCATGAAACACTAAGAAAATGCGTACGCGTTCGCGTAGCGTTTGAGAACGTGTTCGATTGGTAAACACAAGGTTCGCGTTCGTATAGCGTTCTAGAACGCGTTCAAACGGAACCAGACCTGATGCATGATGAAACTAAGAAAATGCGTGCGCGTTCGCGTAGCGTTCGAGAATGCGTTCGAACGGTAAACAGAAGGTTCACGTTCGTGTGGTGTTCGAGGACGCATTCGAATGGAACCAGACCTGATGCATGCAACATATTCATAGACAAACAAATCCACAATGTGGGACCTCACGTATCCGATTGAACTCATCTCGCATCCAATCGAATATACACCAATTGGCACGACAAAGCATCATGGTAAAGAATTTTAACCCCTCAAAATAGGGGACCTTTAATCCAACTTACTAAGCCTATGTGCTCGATCACATCATGCATATAAAAATAAGGACAATACATCGGACTTCGTATACCCGATTGAACACATCTTACATTCAACCGAATATACATTAATCGGCGCAATGAAGCATCATGGTAAAGGATTTTAACCCCTCAGAATAGGGGACCTTTAATCCAACTTACTAAGCCCATGCGCTCGATCTCATCATGCATATAAAAAAAATAATATGCGAAATTTAAATGACGAATAATAAATAAATCAAAGCAACATAAAACAAAAGAATGTGCCGTTTACTCAAGCGGTATGTGGAGTTGTATCCCGAGTACATATCATACTACCGTCCATTCGGAATCGGCTATGAAATTTATGTCTGGGTTTCCATCCGATATACCACGAGAGTTGACACATCTTTCATTTTATTCCAAGGCCACAACATACAATATTTCGTAATACATGCATATTTATCTACTCAAGGACCACAACATGCATTTTAACATAATAATCATGCGAACAGTGCTCAATAAATAATAAAAATAAAACTGAAAACGAGTGTGAAAAATACCCTCAGGTCTAACCTTTTTTCTCGACTTTCGGACTTGCGTTTCACGGACATCAGAAGGGTTAAAGCTCCTCAACTTCTCCGGTTCACTAGTTTAGCGTCTTAACTCACTGTTTTGCTGTTTTGCTTGCTGTTTGACCTCCATTTTGCTGTTGTTTCCTTAGTATTTTCTGCTTACTGTTTTAGGTCTTCAAATCTACTATTTTTTGGGTTTTTTAGGGGTTTTAGGTGCAGTTTTTTTTGTAAATTTAGGTGATTTATGGGGGTTTTTTAAGGTGTTTTTGCTACTGTTTGGGCGTGTGAAACAATGCAGTTTTTGGTGTAAATTTCGGTGATGCATCTGCTATTTTTGGGGCAATTTTTGGTGATGTTTGGGGGGTGTATGAGGCTGGTTTTCAGTGGTGATTAGGGGCTGTTTTGATGGTTATAGGGGCTGTAATATTTTCGGCAATGTAGGGGTTGAGGAGAGTGATGTTTTCGGCTATGGAGGGAGAAGATGAAGAGAAATGTTTGCTATTTTTCTTGTGATTTACGTGTGAGTTGTATCTTGCGAAGAGAGTGCATGTCTTGGTTAGGGGTTGTTTATATAGAGAAGGGCTAGGGCTTCTCCTTGTCTCACAAGGAAGGCATTTTGGCATTAAAGAGAGGATTTGATTTGGTGTTGGATAAGGAAATCAATGGATTGAGGGGGGGGGGGGGGGGACAAATTTTGGTGAATTATGAAGGTTGAATATTTGATTGGCTTGGTTTAGGAATACAATTTGTTAGATTAGGAAGTCAATATTTTTAATTGGTTATGATTGATTTTAATTAGGCATAATATTTCTTTAATTTAAGAAGTTACAATATTTTAATTTGGTATAATTATATTTTATGTCTTATTTAATTTGGTATATCAATTCATTAATATTTTATTTAGTTAATGTTTAATTTAATTAATATTTGATTTAATTTGGGTGTAATTTAGAGTGATATGGGCGTGTGGGCCTCTCTTGGTGGGCTAGGTGTTGTGTTGGTTTGGTGAGTGGGTTTAGGTGGGTGGCAAGGGTTGTGGGCCAAGGTTAAAAGGTTTGCGGGTTTTTCTTTGGGCCAAAGGTGCTCTAAACGGAGGTCCAACAAGTGAGCTTGACGCTAAACAAGTGAATAAGGATCTAACGAAACACCGATTCCCTTCCGACGACTGTTTCCCACAATATCCTTAACTAAAAAGGTAGTGCCTCCAAATGAGACTCATCATCGGGTTTCACATGCAAAAATGCAATGCCTACAGTCGCCCCCACTTTGATGGGACTTGTGCAGTGTGTGAATTTGAACAATCCTATCAAAGTTATGCAATGCATTTTCACTTACCTGGCTCGTCTACTGCCTCGAGCTGAGTTGGTGCTGCAGTGGACCTCGATCATGAGACGCATCCCAATAACTGCAACCGATAAAGGGGGCACCTCGACCCTGGGATGCATCCCAATACCGTTGGAAATGCGGGCCTCACCCTAAAACAAATGATGTAGTGGGCCCTCGACCTTGGGACGCATCCCGGGACTACAACTAATGATGCAGTGGGCTCTCGACCTTGGGACGCATCCCGAAACTGCAACTGTCAACAGGGATACCTCGACCCTGGGATGCATCCCAAAGCTGCTGACGATGTGGGCCTTGCCCTCAAGCTGATATGGGCCTCGCCCCTTAGGACTCATCCCCAAAAAACTGAAATTGTGTTGACGCTGCTTGGCTCATTTCTGCCGCTATCTCCTTTCTTCGAACCTGCGAACACAACACAAAAACAAACACGAAGAGAATTCAATGTTACGTGTATGCATGAATGATTTTCTTATTTTGTTGGGTTAGGTCTTCTGCCAATTCCCGTGGTGACTACCAGGTCTTCTCTCCCTCAGGCAAAGTACTGTTTCAATCTGTATACGTTGATCGGCTCGGTGAACTCGTTCCCCTCCAAGTCTGATAGCTTCACTGCTCCATTTCTCATTACCTTCTGCACTGTGTAAGGTCCTTCCCAGTTAGGTCTGAACTTTCCCTCTTGGATCTGTCGTCGACAGCCTTGATTGCTTAAGTACCAAATCACCCTTTCTGATCTTGGTGGAGCGTACTTTCTTGTTGAATTATTGGGCTAGTCTCTTCTGATACAACTGCATGTGATACAGGGACTTCGTTCTCTTCTCATCCAATAGTGCTAACTGATCAAACCTCTGTGCGGCCCACTCTTGTTCCGGTAATTCTGCCTCTACTAATACCCTCATAGACTGTATTTCCACCTCTACTGGCAATACTGCTTCCATTCCATAGACCAAAGAGTAAGGTGTGGCCCATGTTGCTGTTCTTACAGATGTTCTGTACCCCCACAAAGTATATGGTAGTTTCTCGGCCCAATCTCTGCAGTTCTCTGTCATCTTGGCTAAAATCGTCTTTATAGTCTTGTTGGCTGCCTCAACTGCCCCATTTGCCTGCGGCCTGTACGGTGATGACTTGTGGTGGCCTATCCCATATTTCTGCAACATTGCCTTTGTCTCTCCTTGAAACTGAACTTCGTTGTCTGTCACTACATGATGCGGCATACCATACCGACAAATGAGGTTCCGAGCTATAAACTTTGCCATTTGTTTTGCTGTAACATTGCGGAATGATTTGGCTTCCACCCACTTCGAGAAGTAATCTACTGCCACTACTATGAAGCGATGCCCATTTGATGCATTCGGTCGAATTTCTCCAATCATATCAATTCACCATGCTGAGAAAGGTCACGGCTCTGACAACCCGTGCAACTCTGTGTGCGGCAAGTGATTCAAATTACCATGTGCTTGACAATAATGACAGTGCTTTACCATCTTCGCGCAGTCTGTTTCCATGGTTGACCAATAAAAACCTTATCTCACTATCTTGCGGGACAGATTCAACCCGTTCATGTGCGGACCACATACCCCAGCGTGTACTTCTTCCATTACATGCTGAGCTTCTTCTTTCCTCAAACACCTCAACTGAATATCGTTTGCTTGCCTCTTGTACAGTTCCCCTTTCAAAATCACATACTGGGAAGCTAACATCTGAACGGCTATTCTGTCTTTTCTCCTTGCCCTTTTCGGGAGTTCCCCATGTTCCAGATACCTCTGAATGTCATGATACCAAGGTTTACCATCGTCGACCTCTACTTCCAGAATTCTTTCTATCTCATAAACAGGTTTGCTTGCTGTCATCAGTATTAACGGTCTCATCACTAACTTTTCTAGATTTTCCCAAGTCGCTGCAAGTGTAGCCAGTGCGTCTGCCATCTGATTCTTTTCTCTCAGCAAGTGCTGAAACTTACAATCTGGGATAACCTGTGCCAACTTTCCGAGGTGAAAAAGGTAAGGTTCAACCGTTCTTCTTTCAACTCCCATTCTCCTCGCATCTGCTGAACTACCAATATAGAATCTCCGTAGATTTCCAGACTCCCGGCCTTCAAGCCTATCAATGCTGTCAAACCAAAAGCACATGCTTCGTACTCGGCCATGTTGTTAGTTACTCTGAATGTCAAACTCTTGGCCAAAGGCAAGGTCTCTCCCTCGGGGGTCACTATCACGATCCCAATTCCGGCTCCCTTGTAATTTACTGCTCCGTCAAAATACATCATCCATCTCTGAACTGTTATTGCTAGGATCTCTTCATCTGGAAATTCAAACTTATACTGATCCCCATCAACAGGTTGCAATGCCAGAAACTCTGTTACTGCTCGCCCTTTGATCACTTTGAAGGTGAGATACTCAATGTCAAACTCTATCAGCAATACTAACCATCTGCCCAATTTCCCCACTAGTGCAGGCACTGAATGCAAATATTTCAGAGGATTCTCCTTTGCCACTACCTGGATCTTGTATGACTGGAAATAATACCGTAATTTTCTGGAAGCCCATACCACTGCGAGAAAGATCTTCTATACTTCCTGATACCGGGCCTCATACGGGAGTATTTTCTTACTCAGATAGTAAACTGCATGTTTTACCCCTGTCTCATTTGCTTGTACCATCATTGCCCCCAGTGCTTCTGATTCTACGGCCAAGTACAATATCAAAGGTCTGCCTAATCTCGGAGGTTTTAATACAGGAGGCTTTACCAAGTACTCTCTGATCTTGTCGAAGGCTATTTGACACTGCTCGTTCCATTTTACCGGTTGATTTTTCCTCAACAGCTTGAAGACAGGCTCACACACTGATGTCAACTTGGCAATGAACCGACTGATGTACTGAATCTTCCCCAGGAATGCTCTGACTTCTTTCTCAGTCTTCGGTGCTGGCATTTATGTGATTGCCTTGATTTTCTCAGAATCTACCTCTATTCTGCCCATTTCCACTGTATGACCAAGCAATTTCCCTGATGTCACCCCAAACAAACATTTCTTGGGATTTAGCCGCATGTTGTATTTGTCAACTCTCTGAAGGAACCTTTCCAGTGCTTCAATATGGCCAACTCTTGTCTCTAAATTCACCATCATGTCATCCACATACACTTCAATCTCTTTGTGCATCAAGTCATGGAATAGTGTAGTGGCTATCCGTTGATAAGTAGCTCCCGCATTCTTGAGCCCAAACGACATCACCTTGTAACAATAAGTACCACACTCGGTAACAAAGGCAGTCTTATGTTTATCTTCCTCAGCCATAAAGACCTGATTGTAACCTGAAAACCCATCTGCAAATGAATACATAGCAAATAAAGCTGCACTATCAACCAGAACATCTATATGCGGTAGAGGAAAATCATCTTTCGGACAAGCCTTGTTGAGATCTCTGTAGTCCACACACATTCTGACATTACCGTCTTTCTTTGGCACCGGCACTATATTAGCCAACCACTCATGATACTTTACTACTTCCAGGAACCCCACATCTATCTGTTTCTTAACTTCCTCTCTGACTTTCTCAGCTCATTCTGGTCTCATCCGTCGGAGTTTCTGTTTTACTGGCCTCATATTCGGATTAGTTGGTATTGTGTGTTGGGCAATGTTTCTGTCTACCCTAGGCATGTCCTCATAGGACCAAGCAAACACTTTGGCATATCTGACCAATACTTCTTCTAATTTCTCCATCTCTTCGAAGGTAACTTCACTTGCAATCAGAATTTCCTTGGGGTTCTCAAGTGTACCCAAGTTAAATGCAGTAGTTCTGGCCGAACTGATGTCAAATATGCTTGATTCGTGCAGAGTAAATGGAAATGACTCAGGCAAGTAAGCAAAAGAAATGTCTTTATTATTGGATAATGCGGAAGTACATTCAAACAAATCAGGAAGGTAAATGTCTTCATCATCTATAGAAATTTCTTCCTCTGCAACCAGGTTTTCCTCAGGCTTTTTCTCCTCTCCTAGAGTCAGGCCTCCAACTTCATCAATTCTTCTTCCCAATTCTCTGCTTCCACAGCTTCTTTAGTCAGCGGTTTCTCACCCAACAAATCCTGGAAGATCTCAAATCCAGGCACCACAATCCTATTAACTTCCACAGGTTCAGGCTCCCCTTGATACCCTGAAGCTTTAACAAAACATTCCATCAGTTTCAACCCCTTCTTTTTAACCTTCGGATTATCTTCATCAGACTTGTATCCCAGACCTTTCCGAGTAGTCTGTCCTCTGAAATCTGGCAATTTTGAACCCTCACCCGGCTCGTACTTCATTTTTCCCATGATCCTAGCCACCTTAGGATCCACCCATTCCTCAAAAGTTGCCGACACTTGGAACCTTGTGAAAGGTTGTATTTCCAAAGTGGCCACAGCATTGTCCACCTCAGCTCGGATGGTGACAATCTCTCCCCCATACGGGAACTTAATCATCTAGTGCAGAGTAGAGGGCACGCCCCCAATCTTATGAAACCAAGGCCTTCCCAATAATAAGGAAAAAGTGGTTGGGATATCCAGCACAGTGAACTCAAATTCGTCCTCAATAGGACCAACCTTGACTGCTGCCATAAATGTACCCTCAACTCCTCGCTTACTATCATCATAAGCCTTGATAGTCATGCTAGAGGGATCCAAATCTGTTGCCTTTATTCCCAGCTTGGCCAAAATCTTCAACGGGCACACATTAATGGATGAGCCGTCATCCACCATCACACAAGAGGTCCTTTTACCCCTCACTTCAGCTCTGATAAACAAGGTTCTATTATGATTTCTCCCTTCAGTCGGGAGTTCTTCCTCAGAAAAAGTGATTGCCTGCAAAGTCTCATTTTGCACTGACCCAACAAACATTGCGGGGTTGGCGTCTTCCGTAACCACTATCTTACTTAAGGCCTCAACCATGGCCCGCCTGTGCTCCTGAGATGCACACAACAAATCCCAGATACTCACTTGTGCTCGGGTCTTCTTCAACTGTCTCAGCACTGTATCTCCCTCAGTAATTTCTGTATTCTCAACCACTTATCTGCCATCTGTCAAAACTTCCTTACCCTTTTCTGCCATATCATTGTAAAAATGACTGATGCGCGTCATTCCCCTCACCTCTTCCTCATCACTGCTAGAGAAATCAAGCCAAAATTTCTTCCCATGCTCAGTCTCATCTTCACTATTACTATCCCAGATTCCCAGGCAAAAGGCTTGAGGGTGAAAGTATTTTAGGACAAGGTCTTCTGGGAGGCCAGAATTGATCATATAGGTTGGTGGTGGTACGGCACTGTAGTAGGGTAAGTGGTTTCTGTGTGTGTCAGGCTGTTCTGTTTCTGGATCAGGTATTTTCTTGGAGTCTATCAGGTCTTGGATTTCATGGCGGAGTCTGGCGCAATTGTCGGTGTCATGGCCCTTTTGTTTGTGAAAGTGACAGTAAAGGCTTAGGTTATAATATGATTGTGGGGGATTGGGTAATGGTTTGGCTTCCAAGGGTTTTAAGAGTCCTTGCCTCTTCAATTTCTCTAGTATATTTGACAGGGGCCTTCCCAAGTTAGAAAATCTCTGGTTCCGGATGGCAGCAACTTCCGCAGAAACAGGCTTAGTTCCCAATATCCCTCCAACAAGCCTCCTACTTAAGCCATAAAACTTCATGTTTTCCGCCTCTTCATCTTTAATGTCCATGACAGTTTCCCTCAACTGCCGAAAGTCTGTAATCATGGAGGTCATCCTCCTCAACTTGCTGTAAATTGAGGGCTTGGTGCCCTTGATAATCATTTTAATATGATCCTTCTCCGAAGGCCTAGTATGCATCTTCAACAACTGACCTCTCCATCGGTCCACATATTCCTTAAAACTCTCCTCCGATTTTTGTTTAACATTCTCCAGATCGCGGAGTGACAGATTGATCTCCAGGTCAGTGACATACTGCTTCAGGAAGGCATCAGCCAACTCCCTCCAATCTTCCTTCACTTTCTTCTCCAAACTGTGGTACCACACCACGGGAGCTCCCTCGAGCGACATTCCAAACATCTTCTACACTTGGCGCTGAGATAGGCCAACTGAACTCTTGACTGATACAAACTGTCGGAGATGCACCCTTGGATCCCCATTCCCACTAAACTTAGCCATATTAGGCATCTTGAACTGTGTCGGCAACTGTTCTTCGAAAGTCAGAGTGTCATAATCCAACAAATCCTTATTCTTACCCCTCATCTTGCGGGTAACTGACTCAACCTGATCCCGGAGCTTCTGTAACTCTGCCTGAGACCCAGATACTCTGCATGCTGCATACTCTGCCATATCATCGTCAAAAGTGGGGATATCATCCCCCAATCTGTTCGGAGGTTCCTCTTGCCTCACATCCCCAGAACTACCCACAGCGCGAGACCCGGCTATACCAGCCACAGCAGTAGTCAAAGCTTACAACTGTTCAGTGATCTTGGCGAGACCGTTCTCTAACTTATCCATACGGGATACCTCGTTATCGGATTCACTCATGCTTGTTACTGTTCTTTTAGTGAGTCTTGTCCCTTCTCTAACCCAAACGGTATCTATGATATCTTTTTGAGACACAGAGGGTGTTAACATGATGTATGTATGCATGAGGTGCATGAGATGCATGTAACATATAGAACATACTAAATCAATTAAAATTTTCAAACAAATCGGCCCATTATCATTTTAGAAGTTTTTGGGCTAACTGTCATATGAGTGAACTCGTCCCAGTTTAAATTGCCCAACGAGTTCACATCTCATGACAAGGAGTCCAACTAAATCCAAATGGTAATATTCCGAACACAAGCATAACATAGCCCATCCATATTTAGAAGCCTTTGGCCCAATCGTTATAGGATGCGTTCTTGTCCCAGTTTAAATGGCCCAACAAACCCATATCCCATGACAAATGGTCCAAATGGATCCAAACGACGATGTTCCCAAACAAAAGCATAAAAGAAAGGTAATGCAAACATAAAATAATAATTTTCTATAGAGTGGCCCATCGACATTTCATAAGCTTTTGGCCCAATTGTCATAGGATACGAACTTTTCCTAGTTTAAATAGCCCAATAAGTTCGCATTTCTGACAAGAAGTCCAATTGTATCCAAATGACGATGGCCCACAAACACAAGGAAATAGTTCCTATAGGTCATACAACCCCGGTCTACGTGTGGGTTCGCAAGGGTGTAGACAAAGGCTCTCACCGGCGAAGGATGGCCCACAACTAGGTCTCCCCACTTAAGGGTTCGAGTGACCAAGTGAGCACACCCTTTTTTATATACTAAGGTACGTGCCAACGAGCTATGGTGTGTGACTGACTGTCAAATGGACTTCCCGTTGTAGATTCCCTAGAGGGAGGGTGGAGCGAGGCTCATTTAAATACCCAAGCCTCTTAGGCTCTTATCGCTTGGTGTCAGGAATAAACAACGAGTCCTCCAAATTAGTCCATCACAATAGGCTACGAGTAGATGGCTATCTAGGTGCCTTCACAGCGTTTCCTTCTAGAAAGGTAGTGAGTGAATGAAGACACCAAACCATTACCTAGCCTCAAAATGCCTTTGATTAAACCCCTTTTAACCCACTGTAGACACAGTCCATTAAAGCACAAATCATCAAGACATTATTCCGGGCCTGATTCTCTATCCCCGGTGGAGTCGCCAGACTGTGGGACACAAAAACTAGGCGACGCATGCTGTTCCAGGCTCGCGGCCCGGTTGGGAGTACGAGGTAGCCCACGGGGGACTAAACCGGAGAATAATGGAGTCGCCACCCGGTGTGAACCGGGACAAAGATTTAAGGCCGCACTCACCCCTCGCAAGGGAAGACCTCAAACCGTTGTGTTCGGAATGGTCCCTTACTTATGCCACTTGTAATAAAATGATTTGTGCAATAATCTAACCAAGCCTAAGCAACATATTTCCAAGGATGATTTACCCCTAAGTTTGCATGCATACATCAACAAGTTCATCTAAATTTACATGTAACACATATCTGAATTTACATACAGCCTATTTGCATGTAATCTATGTCTCAAGTTGCATACATAAAGATAAATTAACATACGGCAAGCATACAAGTTAATAAACACATTGTACTCATACATATGGGGAATACAGATGAATGACACCTACACAATCTTGCGTAATACAGAGAAGCAATCAGGTTCATCATACGAAGGGATAGCTATTAGGAACAATTATGTACGAAATCTGATGAAAATGACTCAGTTCAGTGAGTGCGCGTTCGCGTAGCGTTCGAGAACGCGTTCGAATGATAAACAGAAGGTTCGTGTTCATATAGCATTCGAGAACGCGTTCGAACGGAGCCAGACCTGATGCATGAAACACTAAGAAAATGCGTTCACGTTCGCGTAGCTTTTGAGAACGCGTTCGATCGGTAAACAAAAGGTTCGCGTTCGTATAGCGTTCGAGAACGCGTTCGAATGGAACCAGACCTGATGCATGATGAAACTAAGAAAATGTCTGCGTGTTCGCATAGCGTTCGAGAACGTGTTTGAACGGTAAATAGAAGGTTTGCGTTCGTGTGGCGTTCGAGGATGCGTTCGAACGGAACCAGACCTGATGCATACAACACATTAATAGACAAAAAATCCACAATGTGGGACCTCACGTATCCGATTGAACTCATCTCGCATCCAATCGAATATACACCAATCGGCGCGGCAACGCATCATGGTAAAGGATTTTAACCCCTCAAAATAGGGGACCTTTAATTCCTCTTACTAAGCCCATGCGCTCGATCACATCATGCATATAAAAATAAAGACAATACATCAGACTTTGTATACCCGATTAAACACATCTTACATTCAACCGAATATACATTAATCGGCGCGGCGAAGCATCGTGGTAAAGGATTTTAACCCCTCAGAATAGGGGACCTTTAATCCAACTTACTAAGCCCATGCGCTCGATCACATAATGCATATAAAAAAAATAACATGCGGAATTTAAATGACGAATAATAAATAAATCAAAGCAACATAAAACAAAAGAATGTGCCGTTTACTCAAGCGGTACGTGGAGTTGTATCCCGAGTACAGATCATACTACGGTCCATTCGGAATCGGCTATGAAATTTATTTTCGGCTTTCCATCCGATATACCACGAGAGTTGACACATCTTTCATTTTATTCCAAGGCCACAACATACAATATTTCGTAATACATGCATATTTATCTACTCAATGACCACAACATGCATTTTCACATAATAATCATGCGAACAGTGCTCAATAAATAATAAAAATAAAATTGAAAACAAGTGTGAAAAATACCCTCAGGTCTAACCTTTTTTGCCGACTTTCGGACTTGCGTTTCACGGAGATCGGAAGGGTTAAAGATCCTCAACTTTTCCGGCTCACTGGTTTAGCGTCTTAGCTCACTGTTTTGTTGTTTTGCTTGCTGTTTGACCTCCGTTTTGCTGCTGTTTCCTCTGTATTTTCTGCTTACTGTTTTAGGTCTTCAAAGCTACTTTTTTTCGTGTGTTTTTAGGGATTTTAGGTGCAGTTTTTGGTCTAAATTTAGGTGATTTAGGGGGGTGTTTTAAGGTGTTTTTGGTGCTATTTGGACGTGTGAAACAATGCAATTTTTTGTGTAAATTTCGGTGATGCAGCTGCTGTTTTTGGGGGAATTTTCGGTGATGTTTGGGGGGTGTATGGGGCTGGTTTTCAGTGGTGATTAGGGGCTGTTTTGATGGTTGTAGGGGCTGTACTATTTTCGACAATGGAGGGGTTGAGGAGAGTGATGTTTTCGGCTATAGAGGGAGAAGATGAAGAGAAATGTTTGCTATTTTTCTTGTGATTTGCGTGTGAGTTGTATCTTGTGAAGGGAGTGCATGTCTTGGTTAGGGGTTGTTTATATAGAGAAGGGCTAGGGCTTCTCCTTGTCTCACAAGGAATGGATTTTGGCATTAAAGAGAAGATTTGATTTGGTGTTGGATAAGGAAATCAATGGATTGAGGGGGGGAAAAATTTTGGTGAATTATGAAGGTTGAATATTTGATTGGCTTGGTTTAGGAATACAATTTGTTAGATTAGGAAGTCAATATTTTTAATTGGTTATGATTGATTTTAATTAGGCATAATATTTCTTTAATTTAGGAAGTTACAATATTTTAATTTGGTATAATTATATTTTATGTCTTATTTATTTTGGTATATCAATTAATTAATATTTTATTTAGTTAATGTTTAATTTAATTAATATTTGATTTAATTTGGGTGTAATTTAGGGTGATATGGGCGTGTGGGCCTCTCTTGGTGGGCTAGGTGTTGTGTTGGTTTGGTGAGTGGGCTTAGGTGGGTGGCAAGGGTTGTGGGCCAAGGTTAAAAGGTTTCCGGGTTTTTCTTTGGGCCAAATGTGCTCTAAACGGAGGTCCAACAAGTGAGCTTGACGCTAAACAAGTGAATAAGGATCTAACAAAATACCGATTCCCTTTCGACGACCGTTTCCCGCAATAACCTTAACTAAAAAGGTAGTGCCTCCAACTGAGACTCATCATCGGGTTTCACATGCAAAAATGCAATGCCTACACTCGTATTGACGAGAGAAGCCAATTGACCACGATTATTGGAACTCTTCCGAAGAGTTTCCTGCAGTTTAAAAGCAACTATGTTATGAATAAGTTGTCTTTTACTTTGACCCAGCTGCTTAATGAGCTCACCCATTAAGAGTCTATGATTGTGGATCCTCCTAAGCCTAGTAGAGAGGCAAATATTACCGAATCTTCTAGATTGCCAAGAACAAGAAGAAAGGTATTGGGCAGGGTAAGGTTAAGCCTATGAACAAGAACAATAAGAAATTATCTAAAGGTGCCAAGCCCAAGGGAAAATGTTTCCATTACAATAAGGACGAGCATTGGAAAATGACATGTTTTTCTGGAGCCACTGTGAATCATGTCTAGAAGGAAAGATGACCAAGAGACATTTTAGTGGAAAAGGTATAAGAGTCAATCAACCATTTGAGCTAATAAATTCGAACATTTACGGACCGATGAATGTAAGAGCCCGAGGTGGTTATGAATATTTCATCACATTTATTGATGATTATTCAAGATATCGGTACGTTTAACTAATGCAGTAAAAGTCATATATTTTTGAAAAGTTCAAAGAATAACATGCTGAGGTTGAGAACTAATTAGGTAATACGATCAAAACTCTACGATCGAATAGTGGAGGAGAATACCTTGATAGAGATTTTGAGGAATTCTTAGTTGAGCATGAGATAGTATCCCAGCTCACAGCACCTAGAACACTACATCAAAATGGTGTTACAGAGAGGAGAAATCAGACTCTACTAGACATGATAACATCTATAGCTCACTACCTAGTTTATTCTGAGGGTATGCATTGCAAACAACAATGTATATCCTTAATGTAGTTCCATCTAAGTCCGTTCCTAAGACTCCATTAGAGTTGTGGAATGGTCATAAAAGTAGTTAACGATATTTCTGCATATGGAGGTGTCCAGTACATGTGCTGAAGAATAAGATTACTAAGTTGGAGCTACGCTCACAGGTGTGCCTATTTTAGGCTATCCTAAAGAAACTAGGGGTGGATTCTCTTATGGCCCTGAAGATAACAAAGTGTTTGTATCGACAAATTCTACGTTTCTAGAGGAGGACTATATAAGGAAGTGTTACTCGAAGTGTTACTTTCTAGTTCGACTAGCACGCCATCGTCAACAACAGTTGTCAAAGACATATCACCTTCGATATCTGAACAGCAGATGCAAGTTTTTTAGAATTATCTACCACCTAGACGTATTGGGAGGATTGTATGACAACCTGATCGCTATCTAGGAGTTGGAGAGCCACAAGTTGTTGCTTACAGTGATGGGGTAGATGATCCATTGACCTATCGTAGTGCAATGGATGATTATGATAAAGTGGAATGGCTCAAAACAATGAACCTCGAGATGAAGTCTATGTACTCTAACTCAGTCTGGGAACTTGTAGACCAACCTGATGGGGTGAAACCCATAGGTTGTAAATGGACCTACAATAGAAATATGGGAGCAAATAGGAAGGTACAGACCTTCAAGGCTAGGCTAGTGGCCAAGGGTTATACCTAGAAAGAGGGAGTTGACTATGAGGTAAAATTCTCGCTAGTAGCCATGCTAAAATCCATCGGCACTTTTCTATCCATTACTACATATTATGACAATGAGATTTGAAAAATGGACGTCAAGACTGCATTCTAGAATGGAAATCTTGATGAGTGTATCTATATGGTAAAACCAGGGGGTTCATAGCCCAAGGTCAAGAGAAAAAGATTTGCAAGCTGCAAAGGTCCATTTTTGGGAATGATGTAAAGATATTATGGACTCAAACAATCATATCGATCTTAGAACATAAGATTTGATACCATGATCAAGTCTTATGATTTTGAGCAGAATGTTGATGAGCCTTGTGTATAAAAGCACGTCATTGTCGGGAAGGTAGTTTTTCTCGTTTTATACATTTTTGATATTTTACTCATTAAGATTGATGTAAAGATATTATCGGACGTGAAAACCTCATTAGTTAACCAATTCCAAATGAAAGATTTGGGAGAGCCAGTTATGTTCTTGGGATCCATATTCTTTGATATCACAAGAAAATACTATTAGCTATGTCTCAGGGATCCTACATCGACAAGATTCTTGCACGATTTGGGATGCATAATTCCAAGAATTGAAATTTTACTTATCGACATGGAATTCATTTGTCGAATTAACAGTCTCCTAAGACACCTTAAAGAGTTGAGAAAATGAGACATTCGATATGTCTCAGCAGTTGGTATTCTCATGTATGTTATGTTATGCACGAGACCAGACATCTACTTTACAGTGGGAGTAGTCATTTCAATCTAACCTAGGATTGGTATTCTCAAGTATCTTAAGTGAACAAGAAATTATATGCTTGTGTATTCCAGATAGGATTGATCCGAATGGGATATACGAACTATGATTTTCAGACGGATTTCGATTCTAGGAAATCAACAACTGGATCAGTGTCTACCCTAGGTGGTGGGGCCATTGTATGGCGTAGTATAAAGAAATCTTGTATTATTGGACATGGTTTGGTGTGTAGCTGGGGATATTTTACATAGATATGGAGTTCACTCATTATCCTGAGTAGTAGAGGAGTATATTCCTTAAGGGTTGATTAGGTATTTGAACGGTTAGAGCACTCGAGTCTTTCTATTATGAATAGAAAGATTAACATTCATAATGTTTATGAATAAATAGTTTATTATAGGGGTGTAACGGATATTATGACCCGGTTCTAATTACGAGATACTCGTGAAGGGCCAATCCGTATCTAATGACTATATCAATGGACACCGACGTGGTTCGGCTTAATTTATCTATCTACGATAATGAGAGTGCAGTTTTGGGTTTTTAGTGGAATAACCCGGAGTTAATAATTCAGAATATTTAATTAAGAGCTTAATTAATATTCTGGGATTATTGGAGCTCGGAATCCTAGGTCCATTGATCTCCGTGCAAGCTCGATATAATGTAGCAGATTAAATATGATTGGATAGTCCAATTATATACTCACATATGTATAACATATATTATTACTATGATTAATAATATTATTTTGTCACACTTGAAACTATTTGTTAAATTTAATATACGGTTTTTAATAATTACATGATAATTATAAATTATATTTTATTAAATTATATTATATATAATTTAATAAAAGGTTTTATAATTTTGGAATTCCAAAATTGGGTTTTAGAAACCCTTGGTTGTATTTTGGAAGTTACACCTTTTTTGAAAGGTACTAACACATTTACCTTGTAACATATTTTTGATTATGGTAAATAAATATTGTTGTTTTAAAATTTTGAAAGAAAACCTCGTATGGCCGAAAATTATTAAATAGGAAGGGCAAGGGTTTGCCTTATGTTGGAAATTAATAACCATAGGCATAAAAATAAAATTTGATTTTCTTTTTGCCTAACCTAAGCCTTTCTAGCCGTAACCACCCTCTCTTGTTCTTAGTGTTAGTGTCCTAGACATGCCAAGGATCTCTAAACATTGATTTGTGTCTGAATTTTACAAGATAAGTTGCGGAAAAAACTTACATTGATCGGTTGAAGTTCAAAACTTTTTCCTTGGATTTAGAAGCTCCAAGCCTTCTTTTTGAGTTCCAAACTCTTGGGTGAGTTTCCCTATCACCTTTCTTTGACTCCTTTAAGTGCTAGCTTGAACAAAAATTGAAGGAAAATTTTCTCCTCCAAGAAGAACAACTTTCGGCCAAAAGAGGAAGTGAGGGAGAGAGTGAATAGTTCCATTGCCTTTTGTGTTGTGTGTGTTTTAAATGATCCAATCACTATTGCCAACTACCACCATCACAATTTTGACAAGTGATGTGAGTTGTGGGTCCCACCCAATTTTGAATTCCAAATTCAAGTTGGCTTACACAACACACTTTGGGCCGGTTCGTTTAATCCAACTAAATGAGTTTTCTCTCGCTACGTAATTAAATCCAATTTAATTAAATAATAGTGCCTAGCAAAATCATTACGAAAGTCGCTTACAAAATAATTCCAAATTAATTCGTTCGCCATAATTAAAATCCAATTTTAATTCCATATTGAAATCCAATTTTAATTAATATATCCAATATATTATTTTAGCCCAATTAAATAAATTAAATTGTAAAATCCAATTTAATTATTAAATTTACTTTGCCGATTACTTCCAAATTAATCGTGTTCTCTCTTCTTTACGAATTTAATCCCAAATAAATTCTTGCCGTAATTAATCCCGGATTAATTTTCTCTCTCATAATTAATCCCAGATTAATTTTGTTCGAGTCAAATGTAATCGGTGAATCTTTGGGAAGCGACCCAAGA
Organism: Zanthoxylum bungeanum; assembly: GCA_019454045.1. Taxonomy (NCBI): domain Eukaryota; kingdom Viridiplantae; phylum Streptophyta; class Magnoliopsida; order Sapindales; family Rutaceae; genus Zanthoxylum; species Zanthoxylum bungeanum. The sequence goes on from SKCR01028602.1 coordinate 18,976, forward strand.
GATCTCTGGATATGTTGGTAATAAATACGGTCATCGGACCATCCGAACATGTGCGTACCCCGTACCACGTTCTTACCGATTTACAAGACATGGTTGGCTTCTAGCAAAGCATCGTGCCTGCCCAATTCTCCAAAAATATTCAACAAGGAATATATAATCTGTATCAGGCATAGTGTACTAAGTATTGCATATTACGATCCAGAATCAGATGTCACATGCTAGGCCTAGGGCTGGAATTGTGTCTTCCCCGTATGAAGCATAAATCGGATCACTAGCAACTAATCTCTGTAATCAGATAATCATGACCTAGTGATATTATCCCGATAGCTGCAGTATTTAAGAGTACCAATTTTATATCATGCGTGATCATCATCTCTATATGACTACAGTGATAATTCCTTCTTGACATCACACCCAATACACTACGATTCTCAATAAACCGAGAAGAGGCATACACAGAACCTGTTAAAGCTCCGGACAACCAAAACCAAAGCGTACTGATTGTCGCAAGTATTAGCGATGCAAGTCTAAGGTTAAGACCACATACACCTACCCTGATTCGGATCCCATAGACACATAGTCATACTACCAATGGGATTCCGAGGGGTCTATCCAGAGCGAAGCTGTTCCCGGTCCAATGGCTAACAGAACCTCCTATCACACTTTCATAAGTATCCAATAATTAAATATATAAGAACTATGCCGTTAAGCTTCCAAGTCTCGATAACGCGTACAAGTGTAACACTAGCATATTCCGCATTATCGATGTCCAGTCTCGATAATACTACGACTATGGATATTTAATGATTAAACCTTTCGTGGATTAACATTGTCTCATATCTTATTAATCCGGTACTAATCATATGGATTTTTATCATTTATATATCCAAGTAATCCAAATACAAAATGATAAAAGAGCAATTTCCTTTGTCACATAGTTAAGTTTTACAAAAATACCATGTCTTTTACAAATAGTGATGCTATGGGTCATAATTGTCCAACAATCTCCCACTTGGCCTATAGAAAATCACTCAAGTGTTCAACACCTGAACTATTTACGGCGCTCAAACTTTTGCTGAGATATCACTTTCTTCAGAGGATCTGCATGGTTATCATCTGAAACGATCTTTCGATCTTCACATCGCTAGGATGTGTGATCTCTCGAATCAGATGAAACCGTCGAAGTACATACTTGGATCATTGATGAGATCGGGGTTCCTTAGCATGTGTTGTAGCCCAGCTCAGCTGCTAACAGAACTACTCCTAATCCAATTAAGAATTAATATATCCAAAATGCTTTTTTTGCTGCCTCAACCACAACAATGTATTCCGCTTTTATTGTTGAATCGACAACAGTATCTTGCTAGGAATATTTCCAGCTCAATGTTCCATTTTTCAAACAAAATATGTACCCTAATTGCGACTTATAGTCATCTTTATGTTAGACATTATGTCCCATAGCGTCACTGTTTGTAAATGATATTGTATTATTGTACAAAATTAACTATGTGATAATGAAATTGCCTTTTGCCGTTTTGTAAAAATATTTACTTTGACTTATAAATGGCGAAAGTCCATATGATTAGTACCTGGACTGAGAATGATATGAGACAGTATCAGTCCCCAAAGGTTTAATCATTAAATATCCCTAGTCGTAGTATTATCGAGACTGGACATCGATAATGCGGAATAGACTAGTATTGCGCTTGTGCACGTTGTGAGGGCACAACGGCATAGTTCTCATATATTTAAGTATTGGATACTTATGCAAGTGCGATAGGAGGTTGTGTTTTACCGATGGTACGGAAAACAGCTTCGCTCTGGATAGACCCCGCGGAATCCCATTGGTAGTATGTCTGCGTGTCTATGGGAGGCCGCATCAGGGTAGGTGTATATGGTCTTAACTTAGAACTTACATCGCTAGTACTTGCGACAATCGGTAAACTTTAGTTTTGGTGGTTGGGAACCTTAACCGGTTCTGTGTACACCTCTTCTGGGTTTATCGAGAATCGTAGTGTACTGGATGTGATGTCAAGATGGAAGTATCGCTTCAGACATATGGAGGTGATGATCACGCAGGACACAGAACTAGTACTCTATAAAAGGTTGCAACCGTCGGGACAATATGACAAGGTCAGGATTGTCCGATTAAAGAGACTAGTTGCTTGATGTCCGATATATGTTTCGTACGGGGCAGACACATCTCCAGCCCCAGGCCTAGCATGTGACCATCCGATACTGGATCGATGTACGGAATACTACGGTATACTACGCCTGATACAGATCTTATATTCCTATAAGAATATTTCTGGAGAATTGGGTAGGCATGGCGCTTTGCTAGAAGCCAACCTTGTCTTGTAAATCGGTAAAGACGTAGTACAGGTACGTACGTGTTCGGATTATCCGACGACCGTATTTACTGCCAAAATATCCGGAGATCTCTTGGGTCGCTTCCTGAAGATTCACCTATGATATTTGATTCGGACTTAATTAATCTTGGATTAATTGCGGAGAAACTTTATCTTGGATAAAGTGCCTTATTTAGAGAGAGAGAACGATTAATTTGGAATTAATCAGTTAGATTATTATATTCGATATTATAATTGAAATTTGATTTCGACGCGAAATTAAAATTAGATTTTAATTCGGGCATACGAGTTAATTAAGAATTAATTCGTAAGCGACGTAAATAATAATTTCGCTAGGAGCGATTATTTATTTAAATCCGATTTAATTAACGTCGCGACGCTAGCTCGGTATTTCGGAAATATCGAACCCGAACGCGTGAGTGGACGTGGGCCCACTTTCATTGGGAAACGTGTGGGGCCCACATGACACTTGTCATTATATGCATTATTTTATTGATAAGGCATTGCATGTTAATAGTGTACATAACACTCTAAGGCATTGCATGGTGATAGTGTGCATTTCACTCAAAGGCTTTGCATGGAGTTTGAGTGTTTGACACTCTAAGCCATTGCATGGTTTATGTCATAGATTTATTATTAATTTAATAAATTATAACATAAATATAAATTGATTTTTGGTAATACAAAAATTAATTTTCAAGACTTTACACCAAAAATCTCTCTTCTCTCTCTCAAATTGCCGTGAACACCATTGACAAGGGCAAGGAAGATTTGATCTCTTCTCCATTTCTCCATTTTTGCTAGCACAAGCAAGGGATCAAAAGAGGTGATAGGGAAACCATCAAAGAGCTTGGAATACAAAAGCTTGGAGCTTCAAGTCTTCTTCCTCCTCTTGGCCGAATCCTCCACCACTTGGAGCTTCTACCATTTGATCATCTACTTCATCACAAGGCATTGTAAGTATGATTCCGCCATACTTCATGTTTATATATATTTTATAGTATTTCACATGCTTAATCTTTGTTTGGGACATATTATAGAAACCAACAATGGTATCATTGAGCTAGGTAAGCATGAAATACTTTAGGTTAAAATTTGGGTAAAATTGATTGAAGCATGTTCTTGTGAAATTTGATGAATGAGTATGCTTATATGTATGTTAAATGACATTATATGAAATCAATTTTATGAAAAATGCATTGGATGATTTTTCCCCAAAATTTCAACCTTGGCCGAATGGGTGTGATAAATTGATTGAAGCATGTTGTTCTTGAAATTTGATGAATAAGTATGCTTGCATGTATAGAATATATTCATGGAATCAATTTTATGAAAAATTATGAAAATTTTTGATTTTTCCCCAATATCTTCACCTTGGCCGAATGGCATGATGAAATTGACATAAGCATGTTCTTATGAAATTTGATTAATAAGTATGCTTGCATGTGTATAACATGATGTTATATGGAATCAATTTCATGAAAAATGCATTGGATGATTTTTCCCCAAATCCATGCCTTGGCCGAATGTGTTGCTACTTGGAGTGGATTGAAATTTTGTGTTTAAGATCATTGGATGACTTAGAACGTGTACGGCACGTAGATTAGTAATTCAATCGGATTGAAAAACAAATCGACACAAAAACTCACCTTGGCCGAATGTACAAAGACATGTATAGGAGTTGATTTTTTGTTAAAATTAATGTTGGACATTTATTTTGAACAATACATGATTAATAAATTAAATGGGTATTTTTTGAAATATTTGGTTTAATATATTAATCTTGGTATTACACTTTAATTAATTGGACTTTAATGTTTGGAATATTAAAATTTAATTAATGGGCTTAATTGGTGCATTGGGCTTTTAATATTGTATTTGGGCATAATGGGCTTGGTTGGACCAAGTAGATTTGGGCCAAATGGATTGGATCCAATTTGGGCCTAAATCACTCCATTAAGTCCAAATATAATATAATGTGCTTTAATAATTTAATTGGGCCTTATGGGCTTGAAATTGGTTTTATGGCACTTAAGGGTGATTCCTTATTTGGGCTTGGTAATTGGGTATGACCCACATTGACCAAAGCCCAAGCCTTAACAAATCAATTGAAAGCCCATTTGACTTGAATTAAATTAAACATTGGATGTTAGTTGGGCTTTGAGACCCAATAGAATTGGATTTAGAATCTAAGTCTTTAAAGCACATTAAAGTGTAAACATTTAATTTGGAATTAAATAATTGAATTAGTATTGAATACGAATTAAATCAGATTTAATAAGTAGTTCGATATAATTCGCGAATTCGTACCTTGTGTACTTATTCTCAATCGAGTTGGACTCGCGCAAAATCAAACCGTTGTTTGAACATTGGATGATCACTTAAACAAAGACTAATTAATTGGATTAGATTGGTTGTAAAAGCATGTCTTGTTTGAATATATATGTATGTGATGAATGAATAGTGTATATCGGATGGATATTAGAAGGGAAAGGGTAATTTTAGAAATTATTGTAAATTTGGAATTTATAAATTGGACCTGCGTGTCCAGCCTTATCTCTTTATCTCTTTGTATTCTCTTCTCACCTAATTCCCCTCAATGTAAATGAGGTTTCTCTTATTGTATTATGTAATTGGGTAGAAGTAGAATAGTGCTAAAGGGGAGAGGAAAGGGAGTGATTTGTTCTAGGAACAAGTTGTTTATATATCCATCCGCATATCACTATTACTTTACTTTACGCGCTTTATGATGTTTTAGAAGCATGCTTAAGGGTGTATGATGATGAGACCTAACAAAGATAAATTAATTGGTTGCCAATTACGCAAAAATCCCTCAAACAATATTAAGCGATTTTCCTTCCGTTGAATGATTCTTTCTCAAGATCCGAAATTGGCATTGGTTTGTTGGCCAAAGTCAAGACCTTTGTCAATGAGGATGTGTTTGAATCATGAGAGTTTTGTTCCACATCGGTGTCCTGTCCAAGTTGTGATTTGTTGGCCAAAGTCAAGATCACTCTTGTCCATCGACATTGATTACGAAACTTTCCTTGTCAATGGGTCCCGCTTAACTGGAATCATTAGGTTTGTTGTGCCAAAGCCAAGGCTTAGTTGATTCAGAGGAAATGGTTAGGAAAATGTATTAGATACATTGACATATGTATTAGATATATATGTTTCGGACTTGGATGTCCACCTACCGGATCTAGGAATTGGATGGGATCCAATTGATCTTCGAGATCTACCTAGTTAAATATCATACAACTTGTTGGCCAAAGTCAAGGTTGTGTGTTATTTAACGGGATCCTAGCCCACTAGGAAATTAGATTTCCCGAGTTGTCTACAGAGGGTTAGAAACTTGAAGAAAATAGTGGGAGGCTATTATTGAATTTGCAATTTCATTCAGATATTTAGCCTTACGCGTCTTTCAAAATTATTTCGTCAATATTTTAAATAATTAGTTGGACTAATATATTGTTATTTTACTTGTAACAGTTTGACTGTACCCATAACATCGTTGACTTTATAGTTGGACTATAGTTGTCAAGATGACTGGCAAAGGTAATATCCGCGACATAATCATGGGCGATAATGTCTTCAAAGGGACAAACTTTGCCGACAGGGAAATGAACCTCAAGATAGTGCTTGGGCTGAGAGGATACTGTATACTATTCAGAGACCTCTCCCGCCTAAACCCACTGAGCCACTGGAGCTAGAGTTATGGAAAACTCATAGTGATGATTGTGACCAAGCTCAGTCAGTTATGCTAGCTGCAATGACTCAGCATTTCAGACGCCAGAATAGGGATTTGGATCCCTATAACATGATGGCAAGATTGCGTGATCTTCACCGCACTAATAAGCGGATGAAGAGGTACGAGCTAGTAAGGAAACTCTTCCGCTCCCGGATGACAGACGGCGCATCAGTTGAAGCCCACGGGGCTCAAATGATTGCCGATATTGATGAGTTGGCCATATGGGAATAGTCTTGGAGGCTGATCTGACTATAGATATGATCTTGCAGTCACTTCCTGATACTTGGAAACAAATCATAGTCAACTACAAGTTGATGGATACTGACGACACTCTTGGAGAGTTGTTGTCTGTGCTGAAGGAGTCCGAAAAGGAACTCCTAAAGGGGAGCAAGCGCGAGGCGCATTTTGCATTGACCTCTCACATGCGCCAAAGGGTGGCCCCAAGGCAATTGGAGGTGCAAGGAAGAAGAAGTTCAAGAAGAAGGGTAAAGGCAAGTTGACAGTGGCTTCTAGGAAGCCAAAGGACAAATCTCGCGACATCTGCCTCAACTGCGGCAAGAGGGGTCACTGGAAACGTGACTTCCGAATGAGCATTGTGCAGAGGGAGGATATCAAGGCTGGCAAGGCCATTGCCTCTGGTATGTTTGTTATTGAGATAAATATGAATACTTCTAGTTTTAAAAATTGGATTTTTGATTCTGGTTGTGGTGCTCATATTTGTACTGATGTGCAGGATCTGCATGATAGCAGGGTGCTGGCATCAGGGGAGATGGATCTACGGGTCGGAAACGGAACACCAGTTGCTGTTTTGGCCGTAGGGACTTTTGTTTTAGTACTGCCCTCAGGGCATGAACTTAAACTTTTGAACTGTTATTTTGTGCCTAGTTTGACTAGGAATATTATATCTGTATCCTTGTTAACCCAGCAGGGTTACACTTTTGTATTCAGGAACACAGGGTGTTATTTATATAAAAATGATGCAGAAATTTGCACAGCTGTTGCAAATAACGGTCTTTATATTTTGAATATAAATGAATCTCCTAAAATGACAAACAAAAGGCTCAAAAGGAGTAATCTAAAAGATGAAGCTTATATGTGGCATTGTCGTCTAGGACACAACAAAGACTCGCATATCCACACTTTCAAAGAGTGGGTACTTGGACGAATTTGATCCCAATTCATATGACGTCTGCGAATCTTGTCTTTTAGGCAAAATGCCTAAATCACCTCTTAGCGGTGGTAAAGGTGAACGTGCCACAGAACTGTTAGCTCTCGTTCATACTGACGTATGCGGGCCCATGTCTAGCCAGGCTAGAGGTGGATTTCACTACTTCGTAACCTTTACAGATGATGCATCTCGTTACGGTTATGTGTATCTTATGAGACACAAGTCGGAAACTTTTGAGAAATTCAAAGAGTTTCGACACGAAGTGGAGAAAACAAACAGGGATGAGTATCAAGACATTACGGTCAGACCGTGGTGGCGAATACTTAAGTTATGAGTTTCAAGATTACTTGAAAGAATATGGTATTCTTTCACAGTGGACTCCTCCTGGAACACCACAATTAAACGGTGTGTCCGAACGGAGGAGAAACCGCACCTTGTTGGACATGGTGAGGTCAATGATGAGTCGCACTGAGCTACCAATATCCTTCTGGGGATACGCATTAAACAGTGCTATACTTATTTTGAATAAGGTACCGTCGAAGTCTGTTAAACAGACCCCATATGAGATATGGACAGGAAGGAAACCAGGTTTCTCTTTCCTAAAGATTTGGGGATGCTGGGCATATGTTAAACGTTTGGAAGGCACCAAACTTGAACCCAAATCTGATAAAATGCCTTTTCGTTGGATATCCTAGGGAAACCAAAGGATATTACTTCTATTACCCACAAGAGAACAGAGTATTTGTTGCTCTACATGCGTTTTCCTTGAGAAGGAATTCCTAAATGCAGTGGTAAGTGGGAGGAAAGTAGAACTCGATGAAGATCGTAGTGTAGTGATACTGTTCCTGGCAATGAATCAACGACGGAACAAGAACAGACCATCCGGGATGAGTCTGTACCACAAACTTCACATACACAAGGACCGCGTAGGTCGGAGAGAGTCAGAACAGTACCTGAGAGGTATGGGTTCCTGATCTCACCTCATATAGATATTAATCTTATTGAGGATAATGAGCCGGCTACGTATGAGGAAGCGATACAAAATATCGATTCCGCTTTATGGCAAGAAGCCATGAAGTCCGAGATGGATTCCATGTACGCCAACCAAGTTTGGACACTGGTTGATGCACCAGAAGGCGTAAAGCCTATTGGATGCAGATGGATCTTCAAGAAGAAGACCGACATGGATGGCAACGTACAAACGTACAAGGCTAGGCTTGTAGCGAAGGGGTATCGTCAACAATATGGTATTGATTATGACGAAACCTTCTCACCCGTTGCCATGATTAAATCCATTCGGATAATGCTTGCAATAGCTGCATATTTCGACTTCGAGATATGGCAAATGGACGTTAAAACCGCTTTCCTTAACGGAAACCTTTTGGAGGATGTTTATATGCAACAGCCTGACGGTTTTATCGTACCTAGACTTGCAAACAAGGTTTGCAAGTTAAATCGATCCTTATGGATTGAAGCAAGCATCACGGTCATGGAATCAGCGTTTTGATGAGATCATAAAGGAATATGATTTCGTGCAAAACGCAGATGACCCTTGTGTATACAAGAAGGTTAGTGGGAGAGCACTTACTTTTATTGTCCTTTATGTCGACGACGTATTGCTTATAGGCAATGACATTCCCATGCTAACGTCGGTGAAAGCTTGGCTTTCATTAAAATTCTCCATGAAAGATCTGGGAGAAGCAGCCTTTATTCTTGGAATAAAGATCTACAGGGATAGATCTAGAAAAGCTGCTTGGACTCTCCCAGAGTACATACATTGATAAAGTGTTGAAGAGATTCAACATGGAACAATCCAAGAGGGGATTGGTTCCAATGGTACGTGGTACCTCTCTGTCTAAGGACATGGGTCCTAAGACTCAGGAAGAGAGAGACCACATGAGTCGGATACCGTTCGCCTCGGTAGTCGGATCGATCATGTATGCCATGATATGTACACGACCTGATGTCTCATATGCTTTGAGCATGTGCAGTCGCTATCAGGCCGATCCAGGTGAAGGTCACTGGATAGCAGTTAAGAATATCCTTAAGTATCTTAAACGAACTAAGGATGCTTTCTTAATTTATGGAGGTGGAGAACTTGCGGTATCTGGGTATACCGATGCAAGTTTCCAAACCGACAAGGATGACTACAAGTCGCAATCCGGGTACATTTTTGCTTGAATAACGGAGCAGAGCAGTGAGCTGGAAATCTTCCAAGCAAGATACTGTTGCCGATTCAACAACAGAAGCGGAGTACATCGCTGCATCTGAAGCAGCAAATGAGGCAGTTTGGATCCGAAAGTTCCTAATCGGATTAGGAGTAGTTCCGTTAGCAGCTGAGCCCGTTCCATTGTATTGTGACAATAACGGGGCTATAGCACAGGCTAAGGAACCAAGGTCTCATCAACGGTCCAAGCATGTTCTTCGACGTTATCATCTGATTCGGGAGATTATACATCGTGGCGATGTAAAAGTCGAGAAGGTCACATCAGATGACAACATTGCAGATCCGCTGACGAAAGCTGTTCTACAGCAAGTTTTTGAACGACACATACATAGTTCGGGTATTAGATGCTTGAGTGACTGGCTATAGGCCAAGTGGGAGATTGTTAGACATTATGTCCCATAGCGTCACTGTTTGTAAATGATATTGTATTATTGTACAAAATTAACTATGTGATAATGAAATTGCCTTTTGCCGTTTTGTAAAAATATTTACTTTGACTTATAAATGGCGAAAGTCCATATGATTAGTACCTGGACTGAGAATGATATGAGACAGTATCAGTCCCCAAAGGTTTAATCATTAAATATCCCTAGTCGTGGTATTATCGAGACTGGACATCGATAATGCGGAATAGACTAGTATTGCGCTTGTGCACGTTGTGAGGGCACGACGGCATAGTTCTCATATATTTAAGTATTGGATACTTATGCAAGTGCGATAGGAGGTTGTGTTTTACCGATGGTACGGAAAACAGCTTCGCTCTGGATAGACCCCGCGGAATCCCATTGGTAGTATGTCTGCGTGTCTATGGGAGGCCGCATCAGGGTAGGTGTATATGGTCTTAACCTGAGACTTACATCGCTAGTACTTGCGACAATCGGTAAACTTTAGTTTTGGTGGTTGGGAACCTTAACCGGTTCTGTGTACACCTCTTCTGGGTTTATCGAGAATCGTAGTATACTGGATGTGATGTCAAGATGGAAGTATCGCTTCAGACATATGGAGGTGATGATCACGCAGGACACAGAACTAGTACTCTATAAAAGGTTGCAACCGTCGGGACAATATGACAAGGTCAGGATTGTCCGATTTAAAGAGACTAGTTGCTTGATGTCCGATATATGTTTCGTACGGGGCAGACACATCTCCAGCCCCAGGCCTAGCATGTGACCATCTGATACTGGATCGATGTACGCAATACTACGGTATACTACGCCTGATACAGATCTTATATTCCTATAAGAATATTTCTGGAGAATTGGGTAGGCATGGCGCTTTGCTAGAAGCCAACCTTGTCTTGTAAATCGGTAAAGACGTAGTACAGGTACGTACGTGTTCGGATTATCCGACGACCGTATTTACTGCCAAAATATCCGGAGATCTCTTGGGTCGCTTCCTGAAGATTCACCTATGATATTTGATTCGGACTTAATTAATCTTGGATTAATTGCGGAGAAACTTTATCTTGGATAAAGTGCCTTATTTAGAGAGAGAGAACGATTAATTTGGAATTAATCAGTTAGATTATTATATTCGATATAATAATTGAAATTTGATTTCGACGCGAAATTAAATTAGATTTTTAATTCGGGCATACGAGTTAATTAAGAATTAATTCGTAAGCGACGTAAATAATAATTTCGCTAGGAGCGATTATTTATTTAAATCCGATTTAATTAACGTCGCGACGCTAGCTCGGTATTTCGGAAATATCGAACCCGAACGCGTGAGTGGACGTGGGCCCACTTTCATTGGGAAACGTGTGGGGCCCACATGACACTTGTCATTATATGCATTATTTTATTGATAAGGCATTGCATGTTAATAGTGTACATAACACTCTAAGGCATTGCATGGTGATAGTGTGCATTTCACTCAAAGGCTTTGCATGGAGTTTGAGTGTTTGACACTCTAAGCCATTGCATGGTTTATGTCATAGATTTATTATTAATTTAATAAATTATAACATAAATATAAATTGATTTTTGGTAATACAAAAATTAATTTTTTCAAGACTTTACACCAAAAATCTCTCTTCTCTCTCAAATTGCCGTGAACACCATTGACAAGGGCAAGGAAGATTTGATCTTCCATTTCTCCATTTTTGCTAGCACAAGCAAGGGATCAAAAGAGGTGATAGGGAAACCATCAAAGAGCTTGGAATACAAAAGCTTGGAGCTTCAAGTCTTCTTCCTCCTCTTGGCCGAATCCTCCACCACTTGGAGCTTCTACCATTTGATCATCTACTTCATCACAAGGCATTGTAAGTATGATCCGCCATACTTCATGTTATATATATTCTTTATAGTATTTCACATGCTTAATCTTTGTTTGGGACATATTATAGAAACCAACACCAACAACCCATGCCAATCTCGGATCTTGAGTAAGAATCACTCAATGGAAGGAAAAGACGCATGATATTTGATGAGGGCTTTTCGCGTGCAAATTGGCTACCAATTTCATTATCTTTGTTAAGGTCTCATCATCATACACCCTTAAACATGCATTCTAAATACATAATAAAGCGAGTATGAAAATAAATAATAATGATATGCGGATGGATACTTAACACATTGATCCTAGATCAAATCTCTCTCTTTCTCACTCAAGCTAGCACTTGTATTACTTCTACCCGTTACACTACACTTCTAAAGAAACCTCATTTACATTGAGGGGAATAGGTGAGAAGAGAATACAAAGAGAATAGAGGTGATAAGGCTGGACACGCAGGTCCAATTTAATAAATCGAATTTATTACAACAATTTCCAAAATTGCCCCCACCCGACTAATATCCATCCGATATACATTATTCATTCAACACAACCACGTATTCCCACATAAGCATGCTATCAATCAATCTAATCAAATTAATTAATCTGATAATTATGTGATCATCCAATGTTCAAACAACGATTTGATTTTGCTCGAGTCAAACTCGTTTTTGCGAATAAGTACTCAAAGTACGAATTCTTGAATTAAATTAAACTACATCATTAAATCCAATTCAACATGTATTTAATACTAATTCACTATTCAATTCCAAATTAAAAATTACACTTTATTTAATAAACCTTAACGACTTAAATTCCAAATTTAATCGCGTCGGGTCTCAAAGCCCGATTAACGTCCAACGTCAATTCAATTCAAGTCTAATGGGCTTTAATTAATTTCTTTAAGGCGTGGGCTTCGGCAACCAAAGCCCAATCAAGGAGTAACCCCATAGCCCACAAATCAATTTAGGCCCATTAGGCCCAATTAAACTTTAAAGGTTTATAAGTTGTATTTGGGCTTAACGGAAGTGGCTTTGGGCCCAATTGGATCCAATCCAATTTGTCCAAATCCAACTTTGTACAACAAAGCCCAATAAGCCCATTTACAACATAATAAGCCCAAATCCAATTTAAGGCCTATATAACTAAATTACATGAATCCAATTCCACAATTTAATTACCTAAAGTGCATTACATGATTAATCACCCAAATCAATATTTCCAAAACATTAAATTAGCTTAATTAATCATGTTCATTATCATCATCACATGTCCAACATATAAATGAAAAAATCAAACCCATTACATGCTTTTAAGTCTCGGCCAAGGAGGGATTTTGTGTCCGATTTGGTTTCAATCCAATCGAACCCACAATCGACATCAAATCACCATCCTAAATGATTTCCAATACATCCAATGTTCAAAAATCAAAATACCAAGACATTATAGGGCAATATCCAATTCGGCCAACATGATTAATTTGGGGATTTATGTTCAATTCAAAATCCAATCCAATTAGTTTCAAATTAACATCATCCTACATGATTCTAACTCATCCAATGAATCAAAAATCAAAAATCCAAGATTTCCAAAATACCCAATACATTCGGCCAACATAACATTTTAGGGAAAATTATTCCAAATCAATTTTCATGAAATTGATCCAATCAACTTTCAATACAAACACATTTAAGCATATTCATCAATCCAATTTCACAAAATCATGCTCAAATTCAATTTGCCCAAACTTTAAGCCCTAAAATTTTCATGCTCAAACCTAGGCTCTTGATGCCATTGTTGGTTTTATTCTAGGTCCCAAGATCATCAAACAAGCATGATAAAGTGTGAAATACATATCAAAGGAGTTGCGGAATACTCACATCGATCGGTTGTGCGACGCGGAAGCAACAAAACTCAAAAACGCTCACTGGTTTTGGCGAACTGCAGTGCATATTTTGCTCACTGTTTTGACTTCGTTTTTGGTCCTTCGTCAAGCTCCAAGCTTCGTCGAATGGTTCCCGGCTCATGGGTGAGCTTCCCTATCACCTTCGCATGTCTCGTAAGTGTGCTAGCACTTGTGATTTTGCCACAAAATCACACTCCAAGCTTCCCTTACTGCTCACGATTTTTCCTTGAAAAACCAGTAAGTTTTTCAGCCCCTTTTGGGCGTGAACAAGAAGAAAGAAAATGGGAGAGAGAGAGTTGTGTTTGGTTTCCAAATTTGTGTATTATATACACTCATTTGAATTTCACAAGCATTTCATGTGAATTTGGCTTTATAAAGTCAAACAAATAAAAGCCAACAACCATTCCAACAACTCACATCAAGTCTTGTCAATCAATCAATCCAATCAATATCACATCACTCAAAGTGACATGATTTGACGCTTGATGTGACGCTAGATGCGACTAGCGATTTAACGCTTGATTTGATTTGCCGCACTCGAATCGAAATACGAATGCGCTCGTAAATAATCTCGGGCTCGGGTTCGCTAATTCTAAATTAACGAATTTTCCGTCGCGTCGTAATTAAATGATGACGCCTAGCGAATTCACTATTCACGTCGCTAACGAATTAATTCTAAATTAATTCGTTCGCCCGAATTAAAATCTAATTTTAATTCTGCGTCGAAATCTAATTTCGTTTAATATATCAAATATATTAATTTCTCGATTAATTCCAAATTAATCGTTATTATCTCTCTTAATTGATATTTTATCCCAGATAAAATATCTCTGCAATTAATCTCAAATTAATTTTCTCTCTCTTCTAATTAATCCCAGATTAATTTAGAGTGCGAGTTATACGTCATCGGTGAATCTTTGGGAAGCGACCCATGAGATCCCCGGATATGTTGGCAGTAAATACGGTCGCCGGAGTATCCGAACACGTACGTACCAAGTACCACGTCCTACCGATTTACAAGACAAGGTTAGCTTCTAGCAAAACGCCATGCCTACCCAATTCTCCGGAAATATTCTTACAGGAATATATAAGGATCTATATCAGGCGTAGTATACCAAGTATCGTGCATATCGGCCCAGTATCGGATAGTCACGTGCTAGGCCTAGGGTTGGATAAGTGTCTGCCCCGTACGAAGCACATGTCGGATGTCTGGTAACTAGTCTCTATAATCGGATATACATGACCTTGTCATAATATCCCGATGGCTGCAGCACCTCAGAGTACTAATACCGTATCCTGCGTGACATCATCTCCACTATGACTGGAGTGATACTTCCGTCTTGACATCACACCCAATACTCTACGATTCTCAATATACTCAGCTTCGGCGTACACAGAACCGGTTAGAGTCCTAGACGACCTCAACTAAAGTATATTGATTGTCGTAAGCATTAGCGGTGCAAGTCTCAGGTTAAGACAAATACACCTACCCTGATTTCGGATTCCCATAGACACATAGTCATAATACCAATGGGATTCCGAGGGGGTCTATCCAGAGCGAAGCTATTTCCCGTACCATCGGTGAAACACAACCTCCTATCGCACTTGCATGAGTATCCAATACCCAAATATATGAGAACTATGCTGTTGTGCCCTCACAACGCGCACAAGTGCAATACTAGCCTATTCTGCATTATCGATGTCCAGTCTCGATAATACTACGACTAGGGATATTTAATGATTAATCCTTCGTGGACTGATACTGTCTCATATCATCTCAATCCAGGAACTAATCATATGGACCTCTCTTCATTTATATATCTAAGGTGATCTAATCACAAATGATGAGAGTGCAATTTCCTTGTCACATAGTTAATTTGTACAACATCACTATGATCTGTACAAATAGTGACGCTATGGGTCATATTATCCAACATGTACTCAGGCAATTTCATCTCATCAGGGAGATTGTTGAGAGAAAAGAAGTTATTATAGAGAAAATACCCACAGAAGATAATCTTGCAGATTCTCTAACTAAGGGGCTGACTCAACAAAAGCATGATAGGCACACCCGAGAGTATGGTGTCCAGATTCATACTAGTTGGCTATAGTGCAAGTGGGAGATTGTTAGGGATATGCCCTATACCCAACTTGTGGATGTCCAGATTCATACTAGTTGGCTATGTACATGTATTTGTAATATTTTCATTAATTAATAAAATGTCAATCTTTATTATAAATGTCTTACATAACTAATATGAATCATCAACACTGTAATAAAGCCCTTGGAGTAATAAGACGATGGCTTCCACGCCTTATGAGAATCATTACACTTAAATGTTCCTAGTCATAGTTTTGTGAATAATCTGGGCGTTCACAAAGCGGAGAGACTAGCATGATGATATGATCCGCCCTTAAGTGGGGTAGCCGATCTCATAGGCTACTAGCGGAGATCCGTCCGCTTGGTGTATCACATGGATGCATGAGTTGCTCGTGTCCATCGAACTGACAGCCGAAAGTTTTCATATGGAGTGTTTATCCCATGTGTCTGTGGGAACTTTCATGTATCGATTATATGACTAGTCTTTAGACTTGAGGTCTTTACAATCTTATGTTTGGATCAAATAACTTTGACATTCTCCTTCCCCGGTTCAAAAGATCCAGTCATAAAGGTATGATTGGGTCATTTGTTGAAACACATGAAGTTTGTAAAGATACAACAGAGAATCGCCACTATCTCGGATAATATTTTCTTATAAGAGTAGTATTCCAGTTCGCGGGTTGATATGTGTGATCAGTGCTTGAGACTGTGGCCAAAGTGGAAGAATCATGTGAGATTCTTGGGTTAGCACGATTCATGACACTATCAACATCATACCTTTGACCATATGGGTAGACATTTTCCGTACCCTAGGTCAATATGTGGGGATACAGTGAGGCGATGGACCGTATCATATGGAAATCGCATACATAATGGGTATATATATTTTTCCTTCTCATTTGGGGGCCTTGGCATGTTGCTAGATGTCAAACTTGGTCATTGAAATCGAATGACCGTCTGATCAAAGGATAATTTATGTTCAATTAAATTATCACAATTCATTTCATGTCCAACTTGAGGGGAACCCAAAAGGTCACACACAACAAAGTCGAAATCAATGGTTAACAGTGCACAATACTTATTTAACAGCATATATGATTGCTGTAGGAATTGTTCATAAATGGTTCAATATGTTTAATTATTGAGCAGATCATTTATGAGGTTCCATAGTGGCTTAGGAATTGGTGAATGACGATAGGGGCACTTTGGGAATTGGAATAAAAAAAAATTCACTATTCACATGAATAGTAAAAAAAAATTATTTATTTTTGTTATTTGTTTTGAATTCCATTTCGGCCCAAAATCTTATTAAGGTTTTATAATCTCATTAAACCACTAAATTAAGATCCAATGGCTAAGATTAAATTGGCTTTTATCCCACATCGGATTCTTAATTAATTTTGTTGTCTTTGGAGCACTATATAAACCCAAAGAATTCTTCACAAATTTTTGCACCAAACCTTTCAAATCTTGGGTTTATATAAGTGAGTAACTCTAAAGTTTTAAGAGTAAGCCACTGATTTTGAGGATCCTTAAGTCTAATTGACTAGAGGAACCTCGAATTAAAAGTTTTGAGGTATTTTCCTAGGCTAGCACCAAGGGCAAAATACCTGTGCACTCAAGGCGTAGTCTTGCCGTTGAGTTTTGGCTTTGGTGAGTGCATCTTTGGAGGCCACACACTTGGGTGGCTCTTTGGAATGTGGAAGAGCTTGCTGAGTTCGAGAAAAGCTTGTAGATTGGAGGGAGGACTAGAGGACTGGAGGAGTCTACGGTTCAAGTAAGTCTTTTTCTTTCTTTATTTTAATTAGAGTTCTTATGATAGTTAGCATGTTTAGGTTTATGTTCTTTGCATGTTTTATGAGTTTTATGCTTAGAATATACAGTAACATGTCTGGGCTTAAAGAATAATCAAAATAAATGGGTTTTGGGCAAAGGGAAAGCGGCATAATAATTTCAATTTTCCGCTGCGCACTCGCGGCCGCTTCCCAACACAAACCACCTTGACTGAGGGAATCCATCGAGATCATAGTTTCCATATCTCTCGATCCACTATAGCCACTGGCTGCTCCAAGTAAGACAAATCTTGATTAACATCCATTGTTTGGGGTTCTAACACATGAAACACATCGTGAAAATACTTGTGTAACATAGATAAATGAAAGATAGGTTATATCCTATCCATGTTGGGAGTAAGTGCTAGCTCATAAGCTTTCCCTTAAAATCTCTGATGTATTTGGAATGGCCCGACATACCTCGGACTGAGCTTACCTCTCTTGCCAAATCGCATGACCCCCTTGAAATGAGATACTTTCAACAATATCGAATCCCCTACCTGAAACTCCAAGTCTTTCCTCCAATGATATGCATAACCTTTCTTGAGTCTCTGAGCTATCCTTATCCTTTCCCTGATCAAATTCACCTTTTCCATTGCTTCTTGCACCAAGTTAGGTCTGAGCAAATTTTGTTCCCCTATTTCAAACCATCCCACCAGGATCTACACTTCCGACCATACAAAGCCTCGAAAGATGCCATCTGAATACTTGTCTGATAGTTGTTATTATATACAATAAGTGGCAAATGTTGGTCCCAACTTCCCTCAAATCAATCACACAGGCTCGTAACATGCCCTCTATGGTTCCTTCTTACTAACCATTCGTCTGAGGGTGAATAGTCGTACTAAAGTGTAGCTGGGAACCCAAAGCTTCTTGAAATGACTTCCAAGACTTGGATGTGAATTGGGAACCCTAATCAGAGATTATTGAGATTGGTATACCATGCAAAGACACTATCTCATCCAAATACAGTCTGACATACTAAGTTGTTGTATAATTTGTCTTTACGGGTAAAAAATATGTAGACTTGATTAACCTGTCCACAATAAACCATATAGAGTCATACCCTTTTGGGGTACGTGGAAGTCCAACTATGAAATCCATAGTAATTTTTTCTCGCTTCCATTCAGGCACATCCATACTTTGCAGCTTCCCTGCTGGCCTCTGATGTTCTACTTTAACTTGCTGATCGGTGATGCATCTAGCAACAAACTCTGCCACATCCTTTTTCATACCATCCCACCAATAGAGATCTTTAAGATCATGGTACATTTTAGTAATTCTGTGATGCATGGTATAAGATAAGGTGTGAGATTTCTCCAACAATGAACGTCTCAATTATTAAACTGGGGAACCATAATTCTATATTGCTTCCTAATGAGACCCTCATTGTCTTTGTAATACTCATTATCCGCCCCTTGCTCCAATCTGCCTCTAATCTGCTGAATCTGAGGATCTGCCTCTTGGGCAGTTCTGATTTCATTAACCAAAGTGGATCGAACCTGTATCTGTGCCAGCAATGCTCCTTGAGCAGTTACTTGAAGATTCACTCCATCTAACATACATTTCTGTATTTGTCTAGCTGGATTCCACCTCTTAATCGATAAATAAGAAAAACTTCTCATGGATTTCCTGCTTAAAGCGCCTGCCACTACAGTAGCCTTTCCAGGGTGATACTAAATTGAACAATCATAATCCTTTAGTAACTCAATCCATCTCATCTGCCTCAAGTTAAGATCATTTTGACTCTGGATATACTTGTGACTCTTGTGGTCAGTTAAAATCTCAAACTTTCCAGCGTACAGGTAATGATGCCATATTTTCAAGGAAAAAATTATTGCCGCCATCTCTAAGTCATGAGTGGGGTAATTTTTTTCATAAGGCTTTAACTGCCTGGAAGCATAGGTAATAACTTTCCCCCTCTGCATCAACACACATCTCAATCTCACTCTAGAGGCATCACAATACACCATAAACCCTTATTGTCTCATCAGTAGAGCTAAAACATGAGTAATAGTCAATCTTCATTTAAGTTCCTGAAAGCTCTTCTCACAGGCCTCTGTCCACTCACTCTAGAGGCATCACGTGAATAGTGACTTCACTAGGCGTAATCATTTAATTACGTCGCAACGGAAAATTCGTTAATTGGGAATTAGCGAACCCGAGCTCGGGATTATTTACGAGCGCATTCGCATTTCGAATTCGAATGCGGCACGCAAGTCAAATCAAGCGTCAAATCGCTAGTCGCATCAAGCGTCAAATCATTTATCACTTTGAGTGATGTGACTTGACAACTTGTGCTTGATGTGATTGAGTGATGGAAGTGGTTGGAAAGCTTTTGAAAGCTTGATTGACATATATTATTATTTTAATATATGGTATATGTTTTTGATTTTGGAAATCAATTACTAACCAACACACAAATCTCTCTTCTCTATTCTCCATCTCTCTCACGCCATTTTCTTCTTTTCTTTTACTGGTTTGATCGTGACAAAGAAGGAAAAAAGGAAGCAAAGTGCTTGGTTTTTGTGGCAAAAATCAAGAGATCTAGCACTCCGAGAGACATGCGAATGTGATAGGGAAGTCCACCCATGAGCCGGGAATGGTTTGACGACGTTTGGAGCTTGCTTGAAGAACCCACAATGGCCAAAAACAGTGAGCTTGGAGCAGTCCACTGCCGTGAGCTGCAGTGAGCAGATTTTGAGTTTTTTTTTTCATTGTCGCGTCGCTCAACCGCTCGATGTGAGTATTCTGAGACTTCATCGTATGTATTCACTTATGTTTCATGCTTGTTTATTGATCCTTGGGACCTTAGCAAACTCCAACAATAGTATCATGAGCAAGGAAAAGCATGAAATTGATTTAGGGCTTAAAATTTGGGTAAATTGTATTTGAGCATGTTTTAATGAAATTGGATGAATTAGTATGCTTAAATATGTTTTTATTGAAGATTGATTGGATCAATTTGTTGAAAAATGGTTTGGAACATTTTTCCCCAAATTGCTTGTGTTGGCCGAATGGTGTGGAGCCCTAATTCTTGGTGATTTTTTATTTTTTGATTCATTGGATGAGTTGGAATCAATTGGGATGTTGATTTAATGTCGATTGTGGAATTAATTGGATTGAAACCGAATCGGACACAAAATTCCCCAAATTTCCGAGAGTAGTAAAACATGTAATTGGGTTTGATTTTTTGATGAAATGTGTTGGACATGTTTTGTTGTAATTGAACATGATTAATTGTATAAATTAATTTTTTGGAAATATTGATTTGGGTGATTAATTGTGTTATACACTTTAGTGTAATTAAATTGGGAAAATTGGATTTTTGGAATTTATTTATTTGGGCCTTAAATTGGATTTGGGCTTGTTGTGTTATAATTGGGCTAATTGGGCTTAGTTGTACTAAGTTAGGTTTAGGCCAAATGGATTGGATCCAATTGGGCCCAAAACCGCATCCATAAAGCCTAAATGCGACTAATGGACCCTTAAATTTTAATTGGGCCTAATGGGCCTAAATTAATTTCTAGGCTTATGGGGTAACTCCCGGATTGGACTTTGGTTATTGGGTTCGACCCGAGTTGACCAAAAGTCCACGCCTTAAGAAATTAATTAAAAACCCATTGGACTTTAATTGAATTGACGTTGGACGTTAATCGTAAAAGGTTTATTATTAAAGTGTAATATTTAATTTGGAATTAAATAAGCGAATTAGAATTAAATTCATATTGAATTGGATTTAATTATGTAGTTTAATTTAATTCGAGAATTCGTACTTTGAGTACTTATTCGCAAAACGAGTTTGACTCGAACAAAATCAAATCGTTGTTTGAACATTGGATGATCAATAATTATCAGATTAATTAATTGGATTAGATTGATTGATAACATGCTTGTGTGAATGCATGGTTTCGATGCATGAATAATGTATATCGGATGGATATTAGATGGGTTGGGCAATTTTAGAAATTGTTGTGATAAATTTGGAATTTATTAATTGGACCTGCGTGTCCAACCCTATCACCTCCTTATTCTTTGTATTCTCTTCTCACATATTCCCCTAAATGTAAATGAGGTTTCTTTAGAAGTGTAGTGTAACGGGTAGAAGTAATACATGTGCTAGCGGGAGAGAGAAAGTGAGAGATTTGATCTAGGATCAATGTGGAAAGTATCCATCCGCATATCATTATTATTTTACATATGCGCATTATTATGTGTTTAGAATGCATGTTTAAGGGTGTATGATGATGAGACCTTAACAAAGATAATAAATTGGTTGCCAATTTGCACGCGAAAAATCCCTTGCAAAATATTAAGCGTCTTTCCTTCCATTAAGTGATTCTCACTCAAGATCCGAGACTGGCATTGGCTTGTTGGCCAAAGTCAAGGCCTTTGTCCGTCGAGGATGTGTTTGAATCACGAAGGCTTTGTTCCATATTGGTGTCTTGTCCAAGTTGTGGTGTGTTGGCCAAAGTCAAGACCACTTCTTGTCCATTGACATTGATTACGAAGCTTTCCATGGTCAATGGGTCGCGCTTAACTGGGATCACTAAGTTTATTATGCCAAAGCCAAGGCTTAGTTGATTCAAAGGAAAAAGGTTAGGTAATACATTGGATGTATTGGCATATATAAGATATATGTTTCGGACTTGGATGTCCCCCTACTGGATCTAGGAATAGGATTGGATCCAATTGATCTTAGAGATCTACCTAGTTAATTATCATACAATTTGTTGGCCAAAGTCAAGATTGTGTGATATTTAACGAGATCCTAGCCCGCTAGGAAACACTGTTTCCCGAGTACTCGAAAGAGGGTTAGAGGCTCGCCGAAAAATAGTGGAGGCAAGAATTGAATTTGCAATACTCGTTTAATTACTTGCCATACGCGCTCAAATCAATTATCATTCGTCAAATTGTTGTTTTAATTAATAGTTGGACTATATTCAAACTATTCATTTATAGTTGATTTTATAATTGGATTATAGTAGTCAATATAATTGATTTTAATCTATTAAATTATAGTTGATTAAATAGTTGGACTATTGTAATCATTATAATAAATAGTACCTAAATCGTTGATTAAATAGTTTGACTATTAGAATAAAGATAAAATTGAAAGATTGACATTTAAAACATAATCCTAGGGAAAATGTATTTAAATGGCTTAATTTTCAAATTGGGAATAATTTTCAGGATGGTCCTGGAAAAACTAATAAGTTACTTTATTTAATAAAATAACATATTAGGCCTAAGCCCGGAGTTAAGCAAATAGTCGAGCATAATCTTTGGAAGATTTATGTAATGATAACTTTAGTGCTTAATCCATTAAGCTTGTCGCAGTAGACTTCTTAATTTCTGAATCAGAACTAAGGATTAGATGCTTAAAAGTATGATAAAGAAATTGAAGGATATTCCTAAATCTATACTTAGATTTTAGAAGTACTAAATTGCAATAAATAACTCTTGGAGGGTTAATGACTATTCTCAATGAGACAAAGTCAAAGTTTGCAATTAGGAAAGTAGCGCAATGCGCACCTTACTTCGATATTCTAGAAGGCCAAGGCTTGGCCAAAGGCTACGGGCATGTTGAAAAAGGGCAAAGGCAAAATCATTATAATCTTCTGGGAAGATACAAGACATATCCCAAAATGTCTGCTTAAATGTGGCTAACGGGATCGCGGAAGCGTGACTTCCGTTTGGACAATGCAGACATGAAGGAATTGAATACGAGCAAGGCTCTGACTTCAAATATATTTGTCAACAATATATTCACTACTAGTATTAAAATTGGATTTTAGATACTTAGTGTGATATATATGTATTGATGTTCAGAATCTATTTTGAACAGGATACTCACTTCAATAGAGATTTATCTGCGAATTGAAAACGGGACGAAAGTCACTGTTTTAACCGTAGATACCTAAGTTTAGGAACTACCCTTCGGGTGTGTACTTAAATTAGGAAACTGTTATAAAGTAACTAGTTTGACTAGTTACATTATCTCTATATCAGTGTTTGACCCGCTGCGGGTAAACCTTTATATTTTAGAACACTAAAGTGTTTCATTATATAAAGATGATATTGAGATAAACACATTAGATGTGAATAACAGAGTTTATATTTTGAATATAAATAAAATCTCAAACGTATAACGTGACAAACAAATAGCTCGAACTGATTTGATCAGATGAAACATATTGTGGCATTGTTGTCTGGGACACAATTAAACAAGACTCGTATATCCACACTTTCGAAGAGTGGGTACTAGCACTGATTTGATTCCATTCAAATAAAGTCTACAAATCTAGTTTATTGGGCAATGTTCCTATAATACTATTTACTTGATAAAAGTGTAAATGCCACCGATCTGTTAGCCCTAGTTCATAATGAAGCAATTGGGCCCATGTCTAGATAGGCTAGATGTGAATATGAATATTTCGTGACCTTTACGGATGTGGCATCGCGTTATGGTTATTTGTTTCTTTTGAAGAACACAAATCAGAAACTTTTAAGTTTCGACACGAAATAGACAAACAGATCGGCTAAAGTATTATACCGTCACGGTAAGACCGTAATGGAAAATATTTAAGCAATAAGTTTCTAATATACTTGAAAGAGTATAGTATTCTTTCAAATGATGACTCCTCCCGGAACACGTCAGTTTGACGGTGTGTCCGAACGGATAAACCAAATTTTATTGGACATGATAAGGTGAATCATGAGTCGCTCTGAGCTACCATTTCCTTCAACGGATAAGCTTTAAACAGTGCAAGAACTTATTTAGAATATGGTTCCATAAATATTTGTTTGACAGATATCATATTAGATATGAACGGGAAAGAAACCGGGTTTCTCATTCCTGAAAATTTGGGTATTCTAGGCATACGTTTGGATGATACCAAACTAAAACCCAAATTGGATAAGTGGCAATTGTAGGTTATCCTAGGGATACCATAAGTATAGTACTTAGACAACTCACGAGAGAACAATTAGATTGTTGCTCACCATACGGTTTTCCTAAAAGGAATACCGATATGCAGTGGTAAGTAGGAGGATAATATAACTCGATGAAAATTGGAGTGATACTGTTCCTGGCATCGATTCCTAATGGAACATAAATAGTTCATCAAGGATGAAACTATACCATAATCTTCGAATACACAAGAACCGCGTATGTCGGAGAGAGTCAGAAAACAACCTGGGGTATGGGTTTCTGATCTCACCTCATAAAGATGTCAATCTTATTGAGGTACACCAACTGACTGCGTATGAGGAAGTGATACAAGGTATCGACTCCCAATTATGGCAAAGTGCCATGATTTTCGAAATGGATTCCATGTATATCAACAAGTTTGGATACTATTTGATATACCGTAAGGCATTGTGCCTATTGGTACTGTATAAGTCTTTAAGGAAGACATACATGGAAGGCGACATACCAACGTACTAAGCTAGGCTTGTAGCGGAAAGGTATCGTTATCAACATTGTGTTGATTACGATTCAACCTTTTACCTGTTGCCATAGTAAATCCATTTGGATAATGCTTGCTAATGTTGCATGTTTCATTTATGAAATATGTCAGTAGAATGGGAAAATCACTTTCCTGAAAAGGAAACCTTTTGGAGGATGTTTATAACATCCTGATGGTTTTGTCTTACCAAAACTAGCAAACAATGTTTGCAGGTTATTCGATCCATGTTTGGATTGAAGCAAGCATTAGGTTCTTGGAATTATCATTTTCAGGTAATCATAATGGTATATGATTTATTCAAAATGGAAATGATTCTTGTGTATATAAGAGGGTTAGTGGGAGCGCACTGACAGTGGCTGTCCTATAAAATAATGATAATATGTCGTTTCTTGGAAATGATATTCCCAAAATAATAATCGGTGAAAGCTTGGCTTTCAAGAAAAACTCTCCGAGAAACCGTACATTGAAAAATGTACGTGTCCTTGTGTCTCATACGCTTTGAGCATATGGATTCACAGACAGGACAATCCAAGTGATAGTCATTGGATTGATGTTAAGAACATCCGTTACTATCTTAGAGAACTAAGGATGATGTCTTAATCTGTGGAAGGAGAACTTGAAGTGACTGAGATCACTGTAGCAAGTTTCCTAAACCGATTAGATGACTATAAGTCACAAACGGTACTATACAGTTTGAATAACGGAACAATGAGTTGGAAATCTTCGAAGCAATATACTGTTACCGTATAAACCACAAATGTGGGTTATTGCGACAGCTGAGGCGGCAATAGAAGCCTTCTGGGTCGATACAAAATCTAATTAGATTAGATATAGTTATGTTAGTAGTTGAACTAGGCGTCAGCACAGGCTAATGAATTAATGGTCTCATCAACGATTCAGATACATACTTCAATATTCATCTGATTCATTCGGATCATACATCGTGGCGATGTGATGATCGAATAAATCGTATCAGATGATAATCATGCAAATCCGCTGACAAAAGCCTTTTCTCAGCAATTTGAGCCAACCATACATAGTTCAGGTGTCAGACACTCGAGTGACTAGCTATAAGCCAAGTGGGAGATTGTTGGACAATTATGACCCATAGCGTCACTATTTGTACAGATCACAGTGTTGTTGTACAAATTAACTATGTGACAAAGGAGATTGCTCTCTTATCATTTGTGATTAGATCACCTAGATATATAAATGATAGGAGGTCCTTATGATTTGTTCCTGGATTGAGAATTATATGGGACAGTATCAATCCACGAAGGATAAATCATTAAATATCCCTAGTCAGAGTATTATCAAAATTGGACATCGATAAATGCGTAAAAGACTAGTATTACAGTTGTGCGCGTTATGAGGGCACAACGGTATAGTTCTCATATATTTTGGTATAGGATACTAATGCAAGTGTAATAGGAGGTTGTGTTTTACCGATGGTACGGGAAACAGCTTCGCTCTGGATAGACCCACTCGGAATTCCATTGGTAGTATGACTATGTGTCTATGGAAGTCTGAAATCATGGTAGGTGTATTTGGTCTTAACTTGAGACTTGCACCGCTAATACTTGCGACAATCAATATACTTTGGTTGCGGTCGTCCAGGGCTTTAACAGGTTCTGTGTACGCCTATGCTGGGTATATTGAGAATCGTAGTGTGTTGGGTGTGATGTCAAGACGGAAGTGTCACTCCAGTCATATGGAGTTGATGATCGCGTAGGGATACAAAACTTGTTCTCTAAAAAGGTTGCAACCATCGGGATAATATGACTTGGTCTTGATTATCCGATATTAAAGAGACTAGTTTCTCATCATCCGATATATGCTTCGTACGGGGCAGACTCTGTACCAGCCCCAGGCCTTGCATGTGATCATCCGATACTGGATCGAAATACGTAATACTACGTATACTACGCCTGATATATATCTTTTATTCCTGTAAGGATATTTCTGGAGAATTGGGTAGGCATAGCGTTTTGCTAGAAGCCAACCTTGTCTTGTAAATCGGTATAAACGTAGTACGAGGTACTTACGTGATCGGATAGTCCGAAGACCGAATTTACTGCCAACATATCTAGGGATCTCATGGGTCGCTTCCCAAAGATTCACCGATGACGTATGACTCGCACTTTTAATTAATCTGGGATTAATAAGATGAGAGAGAAAATTAATTTGGGATTAATTACAAAGATATTTTATCTGGGATAAAATATCATTTAAAGAGAGAGAGATAACGATTAATTTGGAATTAATCGGTAAATTAATATATTCGATATATTATACGAAATTGGATTTCGACGCGAAATTAAAATTAGATTTTAATTCGGGCGAACGAGTTAATTTAGAATTAATTCATTAGCGACGTGAATAGTGACTTCACTAGGCGTAATCATTTAATTATGTCGCAACGGAAAATTCGTTAATTTGGAATTAGCGAGCCCAAGCCCGGGATTATTTATGAGTGCATTCGCATTTCGAATTCGAGTGCGGCACGCAAGTCAAATCAAGCGTCA
This sequence comes from Zanthoxylum bungeanum, assembly GCA_019454045.1. NCBI lineage: Eukaryota > Viridiplantae > Streptophyta > Magnoliopsida > Sapindales > Rutaceae > Zanthoxylum > Zanthoxylum bungeanum. Next base: position 46,601 of record SKCR01028602.1, read on the forward strand.
AATCACTTGTCACTTTGAGTGATGTGACTTGACAACTTGTGATTGATGTGATTGAGTGATGGAAGTGGTTGGAAAGCTTTTGAAAGCTTGATTGACATATATTATTATTTTAATATATGGTATATGTTTTTGATTTTGGAAATCAATTACTAACCAACACACAAATCTCTCTTCTCTTTTCTCCATCTCTCTCACGCCATTTTCTTCTTTTCTTTTACTGGTTTGACCGTGACAAAGAAGGAAAAAGGGAAGAAAAGTGCTTGGTTTTTGTGGCAAAAACCAAGAGAGCTAGCACTCCGAGAGACATGCGAAGGTGATAGGGAAGTCCACCTATGAGCCGGGAATGGTTTGACGAAGCTTGGAACTTGCTTGAAGAACCCACAATGGCCGAAAATAGTGAGCTTGGAGCAGTCCACTGCCGTGAGCTGCAGTGAGCAGATTTTGAGTTTTTTTGTTCGTTTCCGCGTCGCTCAACCGCTCGATGTGAGTATTCTGTGACTTCCTCGTATGTATTCACTTATGTTTCATGCTTGTTTATTGATCATTGGGACCTTAGCAAACTCCAACATAGTTGATGTACCGCAAGGCATTGTGCCTATTGGTACTATATAAGTCTTCAAGGAAGACATACATGGAAGGCAATATACCAACGTATAAAGCTAGGCTTTTAGCGGAAAGGTATCGTTATCAACATTATGTTGATTACGATTCAACCTTTTAACTGTTGCCGCGGTAAATCCTTTTGGATAATGCTTGCTAAAGCTACATGTTTCATTTATGAAATATGTCAGCTTAACGGGAAAATCGCTTTCCTGAAAAGGAAACCATTTGGAGGATGTTTATAACATCCTGTCGGTTTTGTCGTATCTAAACTAGCAAACAAGGTTTGTAAGTCATTCGATCCATGTTTGGATTGAAGCAAGCATTAGGTTCTTGGAATTATCATTTTGATGTAATCATAATAGTTTATGATTCAATTCAAAACGAAAAGATTCTTGTGTATATAAGAGGGTTAGTGGGAGCACACTGATAGTGGCTGTCCTATACATAATGATAATATGTAATTTCTTGGAAATGATATTCCCCTAAAATAACTATCGGCGAAAGCTTGGCTTTCAAAAACTCTCCGTGGAATCGTACATTGAAAAATGTACGCGACCTGGTGTCTCATACGCTTTGAGCATACGGATTCACAAACAGGCCAATCCGAGTGATAGTCACTGGATTGAAGTTAAGAACATACTTAGTATCTTAGAGAACTAAGGATTCACAAAAATTAATTTTATTACTCTAAACTAATATTACTCAATTAAATAATTTTATTAATTAATTATATTAGTCATCTATTTCAATTTTAACTCTTAAAATGTCACTATTTTAAGTTTAAAAATAAATTCGGATTTAGGCAATTATTTAATTAGATATAGGGTACTTATGTTATTTGTATTTGGTACATGGAGTTGTATCCCGAGTGCAGACCATACTACCATCCATTCAGAATCATCTTTGGAATTTATGTTTGTGTTTCCATCATATATACCAAATCAAATAACTAGTCTAATATTAATTTTTTTTTTCTGATTTACCAAATTTTAAACTTATCTAAATTAAACTATTTAACTTTATGAAGCATGTTTTAATCTAAATTTAAACTTTAAAAATTTTCATAACTTTTATGCTTAGATTAAATCAACATGCATTTAATATCATGGCATGTTATAATTCATGAGTGGACATCTTATGCTATTTGACATATTTTTCAATCAATTTGATTTGCAAACATAAATACAACAAAACTAATGTATTGGCCAGACTTTTTGGTTTTGTATATCGAGATTTCTTTAATATAGAGGAAAATATATGTAAAAGATTTGAATTAAATAATACTGAATTATGACATATGAGATTAGGCCACATATGTGTTAGATGTCTATTGAAATTTGTTAAATATAGTTTGATTGAAACATGTATCCAATGGAAAATGATAAAGGCCCCAATTATCGGTGTTGGGCACTCTACTGATGATTTATTATAGCTAGTATACAGTGATATGTGTGTGGGACACAGAAACTGGACGACGCATGTTGTCCCGGGCTCGCGGCCTGGTTGGGAGTACAGAGTAGCCACGGGGGACTAAACTGGAGAATAATGGAGTCGCCACCCGGTGTGAATCGGGAAAATGAGATTTAAGGCCGCACTCACCCCTCGCAAGGGAAGACCTCAAACCGTTGGGTTCGGAATGGCCCCTTACTTATGTCACTTGTAATGAAAGGATTTGTTTAATAATTTAATCAAGCTTAAGTAACACTTATTTCCAAGAGTATCATGCTTCTAAATCCATATGCACAAAATTAAAACTTACACAAGAATTTACATATATTTCACATCTAAGATTGCATGCTTGAAAATACATCAAAGTAGCAATGAACATACGACTTCATTGGCATATTGTATTAAAAAAACACAAGCACACACATTAACCGCACAAGCACACATGTGAAAACTTTTCCAAGTGGTACGTGGAATTGTATCCTAAGTACATACCGCACTACCGTCTATTCGGAATCGGCTACGGAATTTATGTCTGGGTTTCCATCCGATATACCATGAGAAATAATACTCAAATGCTATCATGACATGGATATATGAATTGTAATACGTTAAACACATTGTACTCATACATGTGAGGAATACAGATGAATGATACCTACACAATCTTGCGTAACACAGAGAAGCAATCAGATTCATCATACGAAGGGATAACTACTAGGAACAATTATGTATGAAATCTGATGAAAATAACTCAGTTCAGTGGGTGCGCGTTCGCGTAGAGTTTGAGAACGCGTTCGAATGGTAAACAGAAGGTTCGCGTTCGTATAGCGTTCGAGAATGCGTTTGAACGGAGCCAGACGTGATGCATGAAACACTAAAAAAATACGTGCGCGTTCGCGTAGCGTTTGAGAACGCGTTTGAATGGTAAACAGAAGGTTCACGTTCGTGTGGCGTTCGAGAACGCATTCGAATGGAACCAGACCTGATGCATGATGAAACTAAGAAAATACGTGCGCGTTCGCGTAGCATTTGTGAACGCGTTCGAACGGTACCAAACCTGATGTATGATGGAACTAAGAAAATACGTGCGCGTTCGCGTAGCGTTTGAGAATGCATTCGAACGGTAAACAGAAGGTTCACGTTCGTGTGGCGTTCGAGAATGCGTTCGAACGGAACCAGACCTGATGCATGCAACACATTCATAGACAAACAAATACACAATGTGGGACCTTACGTATCCGATTGAACTCATCTCGCATCCAATCGAGTATACACCAATCGGCGCGGCAAAGTATCGTGGTAAAGGGTTTTAACCCCTCCAAATAGGGGACCTTTCATCGCACTTACTAAGCCCATGCGCTCAATTGAATCATGCATACAAAGAATTGAAAACAATAATATCAAACTTAGTGTGCCCGATTGAACTTATCTTGCATTCAACCGAACACACATCAACCGGCGCGGTAAAACATCGTGGTAAAGGATTTTAACCCCTCCAAATAGGGGACCTTTCATCGCACTTACTAAGCCCAAGAGCTCGATTGAATCATGCATACAAAGAATTAAAAACAATAATATCAAACTTAGTATGCCCGATTGAACGTATCTTGCATTCAACCGAACACACATCAACCGGTGTGGCAAAGCATCATGGTAAAGGATTTTAACCCCTCCAAATAGGGGACCTTTCATCGCACTTACTAAGCCCATGCGCTCGATTGAATCATGCATACAAAGAATTAAAAAAAAAAATAATGTCAACATTAGTATGCCCGATTGAACGTATCTTGCATTCAACCGAACACACATCAACCGGCGCGGCAAAGCATCCTGGTAAAGGATTTTAACCCCTCCAAGTAGGGGACCTTTCATCGCACTTACTAAGCCCATGCGCTCGATTGAATCACGCATACAAAAGTAACATGCAGAATTCAAATGACGAAAAATAAATAAATCAAAGCAATATAAGACAAAAGAAAGTGTCATTTACTCAAGCGGTACGTGGAGTTGTATCCCGAGTACAGATCATACTACCATCCATTCGGAATCGGCTATGAATTTTATGTCCGGGTTTCCATCCGATATACCGCGAGAGTTGACACATCTTTCATTTTATTCCAAAGCCACAACATACCATATCTCATAATCCATGTATATTTATCTACTCAAGGGCCACACATGCATTTCAACACAACAATCATGCAAGCAATATTCAATAAATAATACAAATAAAACAGAAAATGAATGTGGAAAATACCCTCAGGCTAACCTTTTATGTCGACTTTCAAACTCGTGTTTCACGGCCGTCGGAAGGGCTATCACACCGCTACTTCTCCGGTTCACTGGTTTAGCATCTTGGCTCACTATTTTGCTGTTTTGCTTGTTGTTTGGCCTCCGTTTTGCTATTGTTTGGCCTCCACTTTGCTACTGTTTCCTATGTATTTCTGCTTGCTGTTCAGGTGATTGCTTTGGTGTTTTAATAGACTGTTTTGGGTGTTTCTTGAAGGCTTTAAGTGCAGTTTTTTTTAGTTACTGTTTTAAGGATTAAGAGTACAATTTTTAGTTACTGGTTTAGGTGATTTAGGGGCTATTTTGGGGTATTTTTGCTGCTGTTTTGGGCGTGTATGGATGCTGTATGGAAGTATGATTTTCGGTGATTAGGGGAAGGAGATGAAGAGAATTTTTGTGTTATTTCTTTGTAGTATGTGTGAACTTGAGAGAATGGAGAGTGGACAGAATTTTTGGCTTCTTTTTCTTGTGAAAAACGTGAACTAGAGAGATGACGAGAGGCTTTGGGTGGTGTTTGTTTATATAGAGAATGGCTAGGGCTTCACCTTGTCTCACAAGGAATATGATCTTGGTTTCTAATTTAGGCTTCTCAAGAATGGCATACACAAGATTGAGGGGGGACAAAATATTATAAATTAGGAAGTTACAAGCTAGATTGGTGTTGATTAGGAAGTCAAATATTTTAGATTGGTAAATATATTATTAAGTTAGGAATGATTATATTTGATTAGTTTATATAAGGCATATACTTATTTTATGTTTGGTAAATATTTTATTTATTTTGGTAGGTGATTATTTAGATTTTATTTGTTTTATTTAATTTGGTATATGACTTAATTAATTATTTTATTTAATTACATTATCTAATTAATATTTAACTTAATATTTAATTTAATTTGGGTGTGTTTTAAGTGGGCTTGGGCTAGGCTAGGGTGCATGTGGGCTAAATGGGCTCGGGTCATGAGGCTAACAGCAAATCCAGAAATACCGATACCGTTCGAACGCCAATTCGAACGCGACACGAACGCCCGCAATCTGTAAGACGTTCGAACGCGTTTAAGAACGCAGCACGAACTGAAACAGTGAACACGTGAAATGACTTTGATAGCATACTCATCCTGAATTTCCCCTTCCGACGTCCGTTTCCCACGGCTTCCGTGACTTAAAAGGTAGTGCCTCCAACTAAGACTCATCATCGGGTTTCACATGCAAAAATGAAATGGCTACAGTCGCCCCCACTTTGATGGGACTTGTGCACTGTGTGACTTTGAATAATCCTATCAAAGTTATGAAATGCATTTTCACTTACCTGGCTCGTCTGCTGCCTCGAGCTGAGTTGGTGCTGCGGTGGACCTCGATCCTGGGATGCATCCCACTAACTGCATCTGACAACGGGGGCATCTTGACCCTGGGCACCTCGACCCAATACCGCTGACAATAGGGACCTCGCCCTAAAACTGATGATGTAGTGGGCACCTCGACCCTGGGACGTATCCCGGAACTACAACCGACAACGGGGGCACCTCGACCCAACACCGCTGACAATAGGGACCTCGCCCTCAAACTGATGATATAGTGGGCACCTCGACCCTGGGACGCATCCCGGAACTACAATCGACAATGGGGGCACCTCGACCCTGGGCACCTCGACCCAACACCGCTGACAATAGGGACCTCGCCCTTAAACAGATGATGTAGTGGGCACCTCGACCCTGGGACGCATCCCAGAACTACAACCGACAACGGGGGCACCTCGACCCAACACCGCAGAGAATAGGGACCTCGCCCTCAACTGATACTAATGTGGGCCTCGCCCCAAACTGTTGCTGATGCGGGCCTCGCCCCCAGACTGATACTGATGTGGGCCTTGCCCCTTGGGACTCATCCCTAAAACTGAAACCGCGTTGATGCTGTTTGGCTCATTTCTGCCGCTTTCTCTTTTCTTCGAACTTGCGAACACAAAACAAAAACAAACACGGAAAGAATGCAATGTTACGTGTATGCATGAATGATTTTCCTACTCCGTTGGGTTAGGTCTTCTCCCAATTCCCTTGGTGACTACTCGGTCATTTTTCCTCAGGTAAAGTACTACTTCAATCTGTCCACGTTGATCGGCTCGGTGAACTCATTTCCTTCCAAGTCTGATAACCTCACTGCCCCATTTCCCATTACCTTCTGCACTATGTAAGGTCCTTCCCAGTTAGGTCTGAATTTTCCTCTCGGATCAGTCTTCGACGGCCTCGATTGCTTAAGTACCAAATCACCCTTTCTGATCTTGGTGGGACGTACTTTCTTATTGAATGCCCGGGCTAGTCTCTTCTGTTACAACTGCATGTGATACAAAGACTTCGTCCTCCTCTCATCCAACAGTGCTAACTGATCAAACCTCTGTGCGGCCCATTCTGGTTTCGGTAATTCTGCTTCTGCTAAGACCCTCATAGACTGTATTTCCACTTCCACTGGTAACACTGCTTCCATTCCATAGACCAAAGAGTAAGGCGTGGCCCATGTTGCCGTTCTTACTGATGTTCTGTACCCCCACAAAGCATACGGTAATTTTTCGGCCCAATCTCTGCAATTTTCTGTCATCTTGGCTAAAATCGTCTTTATAGTCTTGTTGGCTGCCTCAACGGCCCATTTGCCTGCGGCCTGTATGGTGATGACCTGTGGTGGCCTATCCCATACCTCTGTAACATCGCCTTCGTCTCTCCTTGAAACTGAACTCCGTTGTCTGTCACTACATGATGCGGCATACCATACCAACAAATGAGGTTCCGAGCTATAAACTTTGCCATCTGTTTTGCTGTAACATTGCGGAATGATTCGGCTTCCACCCACTTCGAGAAGTAATCTACGACCACTACTATGAAGGGATGCCCATTCGATGCATTTGGTCGAATTTCTCCAATCATATCAATTCCCCATGCTGAGAAATTCCACGGCTCTGAAAACCCATGCAATTCTGTGTGTGGTAAGTGATTCAAATTACCGTGTGCTTGAAAGTCATGACAGTGTTTTACCATCTTCGCGCAGTCTGCTTCCATGGTTGACCAATAAAAACCTTGTCTCACTATCTTTCGGGACAGATTAAACCCATTCATGTGTGGACCACATACCAGGCGTGTATTTCTTCCATTACATGCTGAGCTTCTTCCTTTCTCAAACACTTCAACTGAATACCGTTTGCTTGCCTCTTGTACAGTTCCCATTTCAAAATCACATACTGGGAAGCTAACTTCTGAATGGCTATTCTATCTTTTCTGCATGCCCCTTCCGGGAGTTCACCATGTTCCAGATACCTTTGAATGTCATAATACCAAGGTTTACCATCGTCGACCTCAACTTCCAGAATTCTTTCTATCTCATAAACAGGTCTGCTCGCTGTTGTCAGTATCAACGCTCTTATCACTAACTTTTTTGGATTTTCCCAAGTTGCTGCCAGTGTAGCCAATGCATCTGCCATCTGATTCTCTTCTCTTGGTAAGTGCTGAAATTTACACTCGGGGATTACCTGTGCTAACTTTCTGAGGTGAAAAAGGTAAGGTTTCAACCGTTCTTCTTTCAATTCCCATTCTCCTCGGATCTGCTGGACCACCAACATAGAATCTCCGTAGACTTCCACACTCCCGGCCTTCAAGGCTATCAATGTTGTCAAACCGAAAGCACATGCTTCATACTCGTGTTGGTTTTATTCTAGGTCCCAATATCATCAAACAAGCATGATAAAGTGTGAAATACATATCAAAGGAGTTGCGGAATAATCACATCGATCGGTGGTGTGACGCGGAAGCAACAAAACTCCAAAAACGCTCACTGGTTTTGGCGAACTGCAGTGCAGATTTTTGCTCACTGTTTTGACTTCGTTTTTGGTCCTTCGTCAAGCTCCAAGCTTCGTCGAATGGTTCCCGGCTCATGGGTGAGCTTCCCTATCACCTTCGCATGTCTCGTAAGTGTGCTAGCACTTGTGATTTTGCCACAAAATCACACTCCAAGCTTCCCACACAGCTCACTGTTTTGTCAAAACCAGTAAGCTTTTAACAGCCCCTTGGGCGTGAGTTTAGGAGAGAAAGAGAGAAAGAGAGATGTGTTGAATTGTTTGAAAAAATGGTATATGTTTCCTTTATATATTTTCCAAAAATATATAAATGATTTACCAAATAATTTTACAAAAGTCAAATGGTGTAAAAAATAATTGATTTCAAAAATCAATTCATATACCAAACATTCCAACCACTCCACTAACTCACATCATGTCATATCACTCAATCAAATTGTCACATCACTCAAAGTGACATGATTTGAGGCTTGATGTGACGCTAGATGCGACTATCGATTTGACGCTTGATTTGATTTGCCGCACTCGAATTCGAAATACGAATGCGCTCGCAAATAATCTCGGGCTCGGGTTCGCTAATTCTAAATTAACGAATTTTCCGTCGCGTCGTAATTAAATGATTACGCCTAGCGAAGTCACTATTCACGTCGCTAATGAATTAATTCTAAATTAATTCGCTCGCCCGAATTAAAATCTAATTTTAATTCCGCGTCGAAATCTAATTTCGTTTAGTATATCAAATATATTAATTTCTCGATTAATTCCAAATTAATCGTTATCTCTCTTTTATTGATATTTTATCCCAGATAAAATATCTCTGCAATTAATCCCAGATTAATTTTCTCTCTCTTCTAATTAATCCCAGATTAATTTAGAGTGCGAGTTATACGTCATCGGTGAATCTTTGGGAAGCGACCCATGAGATCCCCGGATATGTTGGCAGTAAATACGGTCGCCGGAGTATCGAACACGTACGTACCAAGTACCACGTCCTACCGATTTACAAGACAAGGTTAGCTTCTAGCAAAACGCCATGCCTACCCAATTCTCCAGAAATATTCTTACAGGAATATATAAGGATCTATATCAGGCGTAGTATACCAAGTATCGTGCATTTCGGCCCAGTATCGGATAGTCACGTGCTAGGCCTGGGGCTGGATAAGTGTCTGCCCCGTACGAAGCACATGTCGGATGTCTGGTAACTAGTCTCTATAATCGGATATACATGACCTTGTCATAATATCCCGATGGCTGCAGCACCTCAGAGTACTAATACCGTATCCTGCGTGACATCATCTCCATTATGACTGGAGTGATACTTCCGTCTTGACATCACACCCAATACTCTACGATTCTCAATATACTCAGCTTCGGCGTACACAGAACCGGTTAGAGTCCTAGACGACCTCAACTAAAGTATATTAATTGTCGGAAGCATTAGCGGTGCAAGTCTCAGGTTAAGACCAAATACACCTACCTGATGTCGGATTCCCATAGACACATAGTCATAATACCAATGGGATTCCGAGGGGTGTATCCAGAGCGAAGCTGTTTCCCGTACCATCGGTGAAACACAACCTCCTATCGCACTTGCATAAGTATCCAATACTTAAGTATATGAGAACTACGCCGTTGTGCCCTCACAACGCGCACAAGTGCGATACCAGCCTATTCCGCATTATCGATGTCCAGTCTCGATAATACTACGACTAGGGATATTTAATGATTAATCCTTCGTGGACTGATACTGTCTCATATCATCTCAATCCAGGAACTAATCATATGGACCTCTCTTCATTTATATATCTAAGGTGATCTAATCACAAATGATGAGAGTGCAATTTCCTTGTCACATAGTTAATTTGTACAACATCACTATGATCTGTACAAATAGTGACGCTATGGGTCATATTATCCAACAACTCGGCCATGTTGTTAGTCACTCTGAATGTCAACCTCTTGGCCAAAGGTAAAGTCTCTCCCTCGGGGGTCACTATCACGATCCCAATTCTGGCTCCCTTGTAATTCACTACTCCATCAAAATACATATTCCATCTCTGGACTGTTATTTCTTGGATCTCTTCATCTGGAAATTCAAACTTATATTGATCCCCCTCAACAGGTTGCATTGCCAGAAACTCTGCTACTTCTCGCCCTTTGATCACTTTGGAGGTGAGATACTCAATGTCAAACTCTGTGAGCAATACCAACCATCTGCCCAATTTTCCCACTAGTGAAGGCACCGAATGAAGATATTTCAGAGGATTTTCCTTGGCCACTATCTGGATCTTGTATGATTGGAAATAATGCCACAATTTTCTAGAAGCACATACCACTGCAAGACAGATCTTCTCAACTTCCTGATATCGAGCCTCATACGGGAGCATCTTCTTACTCAGATAATAGACTGCATGTTCTATCCCTGTCTCATCTGCATGTACCATCATTGCCCCCAGTGCTTCTGATTCTATAGCCAAATACAATATCAAAGGTCTGCCCGGTCTCGGAGGCTTCAATATAGGAGGCTTTACCAAGTATTCTCTGATTTTTTCGAAGGCTGTCTGACACTGTTCATTCCATCTCACTAGCTAATCTTTTCTCAACAGTTTGAAGATAGGCTCACATACTGATGTCAACTTGGCGATGAACCGACTGATGTACTGAATCTTCCCCAAGAATGCTCTGACTTCTTTTTCTGTCTTCGGTGCAAGCATTTCTGTGATTGCCTTGATCTTTTCGGAGTCTACCTCTATTACGCCCATTCCCACTGTATGACCAAGCAATTTCCCTGATGTTACCCCAAACACACATTTCTTGGGATTAAGCCGCAGGTTGTATCTGTCAACTCTCTGAAGGAACCTTTCCAGTACTTCAATATGCCCAACTCTTGTCTCTGATTTCACCATCATGTCATCAACATATACCTCAATCTCTTTGTGCATCAAGTCATGGAAAAGTGTAGTGGCCATCCGCTGATAGGTAGCCCCCGCATTTTTAAGCCCAAACGGCATAACCTTGTAACAATAAGTACCCCACTCAGTAACAAATGCAGTCTTGTGTTTGTCTTCCTCGGCCATGAGAACCTGATTGTAACCTGAAAACCCATCTGCAAATGAGTACATAGCAGATAAAGCCGCACTATCAACCAGAACATCTATATGCGGCAAAGGAAAATCATCATTCGGACAAGCCTTGTTGAGATCTCTATAGTCTACACACATTCTGACCTTCCCGTCTTTCTTTGGCGCCGGTAATATATTAGCCAACCACTCATGATACTTTACTACTTCTAGGAACCCCACATCTATATGTTTCTTAACTTCCTCTCTGACTTTCTCAGCCCATTCTGGTCTCCTCCGTCGGAGTTTCTGTTTTACTGGCCTCATATTCGGATAAGTTGGTATTGTGTGTTGGGCAATGTTTCTGTCTACCCCAGGCATGTCCTCATAGGACCAAGCAAACACTTTGGCATATCTGACCAACACTTCTTCTAGTTTCTCCCTCTCTTCAGAGGTAACTTCACTTGCAATCATAATTTCTTTGGGGTTCTCGAGTGTACTCAAGTTGAATGCAGTAGTTCTGGCCGAACTGATATCAAATATGCTTGATTTGTGCAGAGTAAATGGAAATGACTCAGGCAAGTAAGCAAAAGAAATGTCTTTATTATTGGATAATGCGGAAGTACATTCAAACAGATCAGGAAGGTAGATGTCTTCATCATCTATAGACACTTGTTCCTCTGCAATCAGGTCTTCCTCAGACTTTTCATCCTCTCCCAGAGTCAGGCTCTCCAACTTCATTAGTTCCTCCTCCCAATTCTCTTATTCTTTCTTCACAATTTCTTCAACTATCAGCTTCTTACCCAACATATCCTGGAAGATCTCAAACCTAGGAACCACAATTCCATTAACTTCCACATGTTCAGGCTCCCCTTGATATCCCGAAGCTTTCACAAAACATTCCATCAGTTTCAGACCCTTTTTTCTTGACCTTTGTCTTTTCTTCATCAGATTGTACCCCAAACCTTTCCGAGTAGTTTGTCCTCTGAAATCTGGTAATTTTGAACCTTTACCCGGCTCAAAATTCATTTTCTCCATAATCCTAGCCACCCTAGGATCCACCCACTCCACAAAAGTAGCTGACACCTGAAACCTCGTGAAAGGTTGTATCTCCAAGGCAGCCGCCCGTCATTATCTAACTCAGCCCGGATAGTAACAACTTCTCCCTCATACGGGAACTTGATCATCTGATGATGTAAAGTGGAAGGCACAACCCCCAAGTTTTGTGAAACCAAGGCCTTCCCAACAATAAGGCGAAAGTAGCCGGGATGATGCCAGTACTGTGAACTCAACCTCATCTTCAATCGGTCCTACCTTGACCATAGCCACAAAGGTACCCTCAACTCCCCTTTTACTGTCATCATATGTTAGACATTATGTCCCATAGCGTCACTGTTTGTAAATGATATTGTATTATTGTACAAAATTAACTATGTGATAATGAAATTGCCTTTTGCCGTTTTGTAATATTATTTACTTTGAGTTATAAATGGCGAAAGTCCATATGATTAGTACCTGGACTGAGAATGATATGAGACAGTATCAGTCCCCAAAGGTTTAATCATTAAATATCCCTAGTCGTAGTATTATCGAGACTGGACATCGATAATGCGGAATAGACTAGTATTGCGCTTGTGCACGTTGTGAGGGCACAACGGCATAGTTCTCATATATTTAAGTATTGGATACTTATGCAAGTGCGATAGGAGGTTGTGTTTTACCGATGGTACGGAAAACAGCTTCGCTCTGGATAGACCCCGCGGAATCCCATTGGTAGTATGTCTGCGTGTCTATGGGAGGCCGCATCAGGGTAGGTGTATATGGTCTTAACCTGAGACTTACATCGCTAGTACTTGCGACAATCGGTAAACTTTGGTTTTGGTGGTTGGGGACCTTAACCGGTTCTGTGTACACCTCTTCTGGGTTTATCGAGAATCGTAGTGTACTGGATGTGATGTCAAGATGGAAGTATCGCTTCAGACATATGGAGGTGATGATCACGCAGGACACAGAACTAGTACTCTATAAAAGGTTGCAACCGTCGGGACAATATGACAAGGTCAGGATTGTCCGATTTAAAGAGACTAGTTGCTTGATGTCCGATATATGTTTCGTACGGGGCAGACACATCTCCAGCCCCAGGCCTAGCATGTGATCATCCGATACTGGATCGATGTACGCAATACTACGGTATACTACGCTTGATATAGATCTTATATTCCTATAAGAATATTTCTGGAGAATTGGGTAGGCATGGCGCTTTGCTAGAAGCCAACCTTGTCTTGTGAATCGGTAAGAACGTAGTACGAGGTACGTGCGTGTTCGGATTATCCGACGACCGTATTCACTGCCAACATATCCGGAGATCTCTTGGGTCGCTTCCTGAAGATTCACCTATGATATTTGATTCGAACTTAATTAATCTTGGATTAATTGCGGAGAAACTTTATCTCGGATAAAGTGCCTTATTTAGAGAGAGAGAACGATTAATTTGGAATTAATCAGTAAAAAAATTTTATTCGATATAATAATGAAATTCGATTTCGACGCGAAATTAAAATTAGATTTTAATTCGGGCATACGAGTTAATTTAGAATTAATTCGTAAGCGACGTAAATAATAATTTCGCTAGGAGCGATTATTTATTTAAATTCGATTTAATTAACGTCGCAACGCAAGTTCGGTATTTCGGAAATATCGAACCCGAACGCGTGAGTGCACGTGGGCCCACTTTCATTTGGAAACGTGTGGGGCCCACATGACACATGTCATTATATGTATTATTATATTGATGATGCATTGCATGGTGATAGTGTGTAATTCACTCAAATGTTATGCATGGAATTAGAGTGTTTGACACTCTAAGCCTTTGCATGGCTTGTGTCATAGATTTATTATTATTTAATAAATATTATGGCATAAATATAAATTGATTTTTGGTATCAAAAATCAAGAAGAACAAAAGAAGAACAAAAGAAAAAAAAAACTCTCTTCTCTCTCACTGGCCGAAAACTGCATGCAGTTTTGTCTTCATCTTCTTCATTTTGGTTGCCAAAAGCTTGAAGAAAAGGTTATTGTTTGGAACATACAAGGCTAGCACCTTCAAGGGATCAAAAGAGGTGATAGGGAAACCATCATAGAGCAAGGAATACACAAAGCTTGGAGCTTCCTTCTTCTTGTCTTCCTTGGCCGAAAGTCATCCACCTTGGAGCTTCCATTCGGTTTGTTTTTCTTCATCAACAAAGCATTGTAAGTATGATTCCGCCATACTTCATCTTTTATATATTCTTTGTTGTATTTCATGAATGCTTAATCTTTCCTTGGGACATATTATAGAAACCAACAATGGTATCATGGAGCCATGGTTAAGCATGAAATACTTTAGGTTAAAATTTGACAAAATTGGTTGAAGCATGTTCTTGTGAAATTTGATGAATGAGTATGCTTGCATGTATATAGAATTATTACATGGAATCAATTTTATGAAAAATGCATTGGATGATTTTTCCCCAAAATTTTGACCTTGGCCGAATGGGTGTGGTAAATTGATTAAAAGCATGTTCTTGTGAAATTTGATGAATAAGTATGCTTGCATGTATATAGAATGATATACATGGAATCAATTTTATGAAAAATGCATTGGATGATTTTTCCCCAAAATCTTCACCTTGGCCGAATGGCATGAAGAAATTGATATAAGCATGTTCTTGTGAAATTTGATTAATAAGTATGCTTGCATGTATATAACATGATGTTATATGGAATCAATTTTATGAAAAATGCATTGGATGATTTTTCCCCTAAACTCATGCCTTGGCCGAATGTGTTGCTACTTGGAGTGGATTGGATTTTTTGTGTTTAAGATCATTGGATGACTTAGAACGTGTACGGAACGTAGATTAGTAATTCAATCGGATTGAAAAGCAAATCGACACAAAAACTCACCTTGGCCGAATACATAGACATGTAAAGGAGTTGATTTTTTGTTAAAATTAATGTTGGACATTTATTTTGAACAATACATGATTAATAAATTAAATGGGTATTTTTTTTTGAAATATTTGGTTTAATATATTAATCTTGGTATTACACTTTAATTAATTGGACTTTAATGTTTGGAATATTAAAATTTAATTAATGGGCTTAATTGGTGAATTGGGCTTTTAATATTGTATTTGGGCATAATGGGCTTGGTTGGACCAAGTAGATTTGGGCCAAATGGATTGGATCCATTTTGGGCCTAAATCACTCCATTAAGTCCAAATGTAATATAATGGGCTTTAATAATTTAATTGGGCCTTATGGGCTTGAAATTGGTTTTATGGCACTTAAGGGTGATTCCTTATTTGGGCTTGGTAATTGGGTATGACCCACATTGACCAAAGCCCAAGCCTTAATAAATCAATTGAAAGCCCATTTGACTTGAATTAAATTAAACATTGGATGTTAGTTGGGCTTTGAGACCCAATAGAATTGGATTTAGAATCTAAGTCTTTAAAGCACATTAAAAGTGTAAACATTTAATTTGGAATTAAATAATTGAATTAGTATTGAATACGAATTAAATTAGATTTAATTAGTAGTTCGATATAATTCGCGAATTCGTACCTTATGTACTTATTCTAAATCGAGTTGGACTCGCACAAATCAAACCGTTGTTTGAACATTGGATGATCACTTTAACAAAGACTAATTATTGGATTAGATGGTTGTGTAAAAGCATGTCTTGTTTGAATATATATGTATGTGATGAATGAATAGTGTATATCGGATGGATATTAGAAGGGAAAGGGTAATTTTAGAAATTATTGTAAATTTGGAATTTATAAATTGGACCTGCGTGTCCAGCCTTATCTCTTTATCTCTTTGTATTCTCTTCTCACCTAATTCCCCTCAATGTAAATGAGGTTTCTCTTATTGTATTATGTAATTGGGTAGAGAGTAGAATAGTGCTAACGGGGAGAGGAAGGGAGGGAGTGATTTGTTCTAGGAACAAGTTGTTTATATATCCATCCGCATATCACTATTACTTTACTTTACGCGCTTTATGATGTTTTAGAAGCATGCTTAAGGGTGTATGATGATGAGACCTAACAAAGATAAATTAATTGGTTGCCAATTACGCAAAAATCCCTCAAACAATATTAAGCGATTTTCCTTCCGTTGAATGATTCTTTCTCAAGATCCGAAATTGGCATTGGTTTGTTGGCCAAAGTCAAGACCTTTGTCAATTGAGGATGTGTTTGAATCATGAGAGTTTTGTTCCACATCGGTGTCCTGTCCAAGTTGTGATTTGTTGGCCAAAGTCAAGATCACTTCTTGTCCATCGACATTGATTACGAAATTTTCCTTGTCAATGGGTCCCGCTTAACTGGAATCATTAGGTTTGTTGTGCCAAAGCCAAGGCTTAGTTGATTCAGAGGAAATGGTTAGGAAAATGTATTAGATACATTGACATATGTATTAGATATATATGTTTCGGACTTGGATGTCCACCTACCGGATCTAGGAATTGGATGGGATCCAATTGATCTTCGAGATCTACCTAGTTAAATATCATACAACTTGTTGGCCAAAGTCAAGGTTGTGTGTTATTTAACGGGATCCTAGCCCACTAGGAAATTCTATTTCCCGAGTTGTCTACAGAGGGTTAGAAACTTGAAGAAAATAGTGGGAGGCTATTATTGAATTTGCAATTTCATTCAGATATTTAGCCTTACGCGTCTTTCAAAATTATTTCGTCAATATTTTAAATAATTAGTTGGACTAATATATTGTTATTTTTATATGTAACAGTTTGACTGTACCCATAACATCGTTGACTTTATAGTTGGACTATAGTTGTCAAGATGATTGGCAAAGGTAATATCCGCGACATAATCATGGGCGATAATGTCTTCAAAGGGACAAACTTTGCCGACTGGGAAATGAACCTCAAGATAGTGCTTGGGGCTGAGAGGATACTGTATACTATTCAGAGACCTCTCCCGCCTAAACCCACTGAGCCACTGGAGCTAGAGTTATGGAAAACTCATAGTGATGATTGTGACCAAGCTCAGTCAGTTATGCTAGCTGCAATGACTCAGCATTTCAGACGCCAGAATGGACTTGGATCCCTATAACATGATGGCAAGATTGCGTGATCTTCACCGCACCAATAAGCGGATGAAGAGGTACGAGCTAGTAAGGAAACTCTTCCGCTCCCGGATGACAGACGGCGCATCAGTTGAAGTCCACGGGACTCAAATGATCGCCGACGTTGATGAGTTGGCCAATATGGGAATAGTCTTGGAGGCTGAGCTGACTATAGATATGATCTTGCAGTCACTTCCTAATACTTGGAAACAAATCATCATCAACTATAAGTTGATGGATACTGACGACACTCTTGGAGAGTTGTTTTCTGTGCTAAAGGAGTCCGAAAGGGAACTCCTAAAGGGGAGCAAGCGCGAGGCGCATTTTGCATTGACCTCTCATGCGCCAAAGGGTGGCCCCAAGGCAATTGGAGGTGCAAGGAAGAAGAAGTTCAAGAAGAAGGGTAAAGGCAAGTTGACAGTGGCTTCTAGGAAGCCAAAGGACAAATCTCGGGACATCTGCCTTAACTGCGGCAAGAGGGGTCACTGGAAACGTGACTGCCGAATGAGCATTGTGCAGAGGGAGGATATCAAGGCTGGCAAGGCCATTGCCTCTGGTATGTTTGTTATTGAGATAAATATGAATACTTCTAGTTTTAAAAATTGGATTTTTGATTCTGGTTGTGGTGCTCATATTTGTACTGATGTGCAGGATCTGCATGATAGCAGGGTGCTGGCATCAGGGGAGATGGATCTACGGGTCGGAAACGGAACACCAGTTGCTGTTTTGGCCGTAGGGACTTTTGTTTTAGTACTGCCCTCAGGGCATGAACTTAAACTTTTGAACTGTTATTTTGTACCTAGTTTAACTAGGAATATTATATCTGTATCCTTGTTAACCCAGCAGGGTTACACTTTTGTATTCAGGAACACTGGGTGTTATTTATATAAAAATGATGCAGAAATTTGCACAGCTGTTGCAAATAACGGTCTTTATATTTTGAATATAAATGAATCTCCTAAAATGACAAACAAAAGGCTCAAAAGGAGTAATCTAAAAGATGAAGCTTATATGTGGCATTGTCGTCTAGGACACATCAACAAGACTCGCATATCCACACTTTAAAAGAGTGGGTACTTGGACGAATTTGATCCCAATTCATATGACGTCTGCGAATCTTGTCTTTTAGGCAAAATGCCTAAATCACCTTTTAGCGGTAAAGGTGAACGTGCCACAGAACTGTTAGCTCTCGTTCATACTGACGTATGCGGGCCCATGTCTAGCCAGGCTAGAGGTGGATTTCACTACTTCGTAACCTTTACAGATGATGCATCTCGTTACGGTTATGTGTATCTTATGAGACACAAGTCGGAAACTTTTGAGAAATTCAAAGAGTTTCGACACGAAGTGGAGAAACAAACAGGGATGAGTATCAAGACATTACGGTCAGACCGTGGTGGCGAATACTTAAGTTATGAGTTTCAAGATTACTTGAAAGAATATGGTATTCTTTCACAGTGGACTCCTCCTGGAACACCACAATTAAACGGTGTGTCCGAACGGAGAAACCGCACCTTGTTGGACATGGTGAGGTCAATGATGAGTCGCACACTGAGCTACCAATATCCTTCTGGGGATACGCATTAAACAGTGCTATACTTATTTTGAATAAGGTACCGTCGAAGTCTGTTAAACAGACCCCATATGAGATATGGACAGGAAGGAAACCAGGTTTCTCTTTCCTAAAGATTTGGGGATGCTGGGCATATGTTAAACGTTTGGAAGGCACCAAACTTGAACCCAAATCTGATAAATGCCTTTTCGTTGGATATCCTAGGGAAACCAAAGGATATTACTTCTATTACCCACAAGAGAACAAAGTATTTGTTGCTCTACATGCGGTTTTCCTTGAGAAGGAATTCCTAAATGCAGTGGTAAGTGGGAGGAAAGTAGAACTCGATGAAGATCGTAGTGATACTGTTCCTGGCAATGAATCAACGACGGAACAAGAACAGACCATCCGGGATGAGTCTGTACCACAAACTTCACATACACAAGGACCGCGTAGGTCGGAGAGAGTCAGAACAGTACCTGAGAGGTATGGGTTCCTGATCTCACCTCATATAGATATTAATCTTATTGAGGATAATGAGCCGGCTACGTATGAGGAAGCGATACAAAATATCGATTCCGCTTTATGGCAAGAAGCCATGAAGTCCGAGATGGATTCCATGTACGCCAACCAAGTTTGGACACTGGTTGATGCACCAGAAGGCGTAAAGCCTATTGGATGCAGATGGATCTTCAAGAAGAAGACCGACATGGATGGCAACGTACAAACGTACAAGGCTAGGCTTGTAGCGAAGGGGTATCGTCAACAATATGGTATTGATTATGACGAAACCTTCTCACCCGTTGCCATGATTAAATCCATTCGGATAATGCTTGCAATAGCTGCATATTTCGACTTCGAGATATGGCAGATGGACGTTAAAACCGCTTTCCTTAACGAAACCTTTTGGAGGATGTTTATATGCAACAACCTGACGGTTTTATCGTACCTAGACTTGCAAACAAGGTTTGTAAGTTAAATCGATCCATTTATGGATTGAAGCAAGCATCACGGTCATGGAATCAGCGTTTTGATGAGATCATAAAAGAATATGATTTCGTGCAAAACGCAGAGATGACCCTTGTGTATACAAGAAGGTTAGTGGGAGAGCACTTACTTTTATTGTCCTTTATGTCGACGACGTATTGCTTATAGGCAATGACATTCCCATGCTAACGTCGTGGTGAAAGCTTGGCTTTCATTAAAATTCTCCATGAAAGATCTGGGAGAAGCAGCCTTTATTCTTGGAATAAAGATCTACAGGGATAGATCTAGAAAGCTGCTTGGACTCTCCCAGAGTACATACATTGATAAAGTGTTGAAGAGATTCAACATGGAACAATCCAAGAGGGGATTGGTTCCAATGGTACGTGGTACCTCTCTGTCTAAGGACATGTGTCCTAAGACTCAGGAAGAGAGAGACCACATGAGTCGGATACCGTTCGCCTCGGCAGTCGGATCGATCATGTATGCCATGATATGTACACGACCTGATGTCTCATATGCTTTGAGCATGTGCAGTCGCTATCAGGCCGATCCAGGTGAAGGTCACTGGATAGCAGTTAAGAATATCCTTAAGTATCTTAAACGAACTAAGGATGCTTTCTTAATTTATGGAGGTGGAGAACTTGCGGTATCTGGGTATACCGATGCAAGTTTCCAAACCGACAAGGATGACTACAAGTCGCAATCCGGGTACATTTTTTGCTTGAATAACGGAGCAGTGAGCTGGAAATCTTCCAAGCAAGATACTGTTGCCGATTCAACAACAGAAGCGGAGTACATCGCTGCATCTGAAGCAGCAAAGGAGGCAGTTTGGATCCGAAAGTTCCTAATCGGATTAGGAGTAGTTCCGTTAGCAGCTGAGCCCGTTCCATTGTATTGTGACAATAACGGGGCTATAGCACAGGCTAAGGAACCAAGGTCTCATCAACGGTCCAAGCATGTTCTTCGACGTTATCATCTGATTCGGGAGATTATACATCGTGGCGATGTAAAAGTCGAGAAGGTCACATCAGATGACAACATTGCAGATCCGCTGACGAAAGCTGTTCTACAGCAAGTTTTTGAACGACACATACATAGTTCGGGTATTAGATGCTTGAGTGACTGGCTATAGGCCAAGTGGGAGATTGTTAGACATTATGTCCCATAGCGTCACTGTTTGTAAATGATATTGTATTATTGTACAAAATTAACTATGTGATAATGAAATTGCCTTTTGCCGTTTTGTAATATTATTTACTTTGAGTTATAAATGGCGAAAGTCCATATGATTAGTACCTGGACTGAGAATGATATGAGACAGTATCAGTCCCCAAAGGTTTAATCATTAAATATCCCTAGTCGTAGTATTATCGAGACTGGACATCGATAATGCGGAATAGACTAGTATTGCGCTTGTGCACGTTGTGAGGGCACAACGGCATAGTTCTCATATATTTAAGTATTGGATACTTATGCAAGTGCGATAGGAGGTTGTGTTTTACCGATGGTACGGAAAACAGCTTCGCTCTGGATAGACCCCGCGGAATCCCATTGGTAGTATGTCTGCGTGTCTATGGGAGGCCGCATCAGGGTAGGTGTATATGGTCTTAACCTGAGACTTACATCGCTAGTACTTGCGACAATCGGTAAACTTTGGTTTTGGTGGTTGGGGACCTTAACCGGTTCTGTGTACACCTCTTCTGGGTTTATCGAGAATCGTAGTGTACTAGATGTGATGTCAAGATGGAAGTATCGCTTCAGACATATGGAGATGATGGAGGTGATGATCACGCAGGACACAGAACTAGTACTCTATAAAAGGTTGCAACCGTCGGGACAATATGACAAGGTCAGGATTGTCCGATTTAAAGAGACTAGTTGCTTGATGTCCGATATATGTTTCGTACGGGGCAGACACATCTCCAGCCCCAGGCCTAGCATGTGATCATCCGATACTGGATCGATGTACGCAATACTACGGTATACTACGCTTGATATAGATCTTATATTCCTATAAGAATATTTCTGGAGAATTGGGTAGGCATGGCGCTTTGCTAGAAGCCAACCTTGTCTTGTGAATCGGTAAGAACGTAGTACGAGGTACGTGCGTGTTCGGATTATCCGACGACCGTATTCACTGCCAACATATCCGGAGATCTCTTGGGTCGCTTCCTGAAGATTCACCTATGATATTTGATTCGAACTTAATTAATCTTGGATTAATTGCGGAGAAACTTTATCTCGGATAAAGTGCCTTATTTAGAGAGAGAGAACGATTAATTTGGAATTAATCAGTAAAATTATTATATTCGATATAATAATTGAAATTCGATTTCGACGCGAAATTAAAATTAGATTTTAATTCGGGCATACGAGTTAATTTAGAATTAATTCGTAAGCGACGTAAATAATAATTTCGCTAGGAGCGATTATTTATTTAAATTCGATTTAATTAACGTCGCAACGCAAGTTCGGTATTTCGGAAATATCGAACCCGAACGCGTGAGTGCACGTGGGCCCACTTTCATTTGGAAACGTGTGGGGCCCACATGACACATGTCATTATATGTATTATTATATTGATGATGCATTGCATGGTGATAGTGTGTAATTCACTCAAATGTTATGCATGGAATTAGAGTGTTTGACACTCTAAGCCTTTGCATGGCTTGCGTCATAGATTTATTATTATTTAATAAATATTATGGCATAAATATAAATTGATTTTTGGTATCAAAAATCAAAAAGAACAAAAAGAACAAAAGAAAAAAAAAACTCTCTTCTCTCTCACTTGGCCGAAAACTGCATGCAGTTTTTGGTCTTCATCTTCTTCATTTTGGTTGCCAAAAGCTTGAAGAAAAGGTTATTGTTTGGAACATACAAGGCTAGCACCTTCAAGGGATCAAAAGAGGTGATAGGGAAACCATCATAGAGAAAGGAATACCCAAAGCTTGGAGCTTCCTTCTTCTTGTCTTCCTTGGCCGAAAGTCATCCACCTTGGAGCTTCCATTTGGTTTGTTTTTCTTCATCAACAAAGCATTATAAGTATGATTCCGCCATACTTCGTCTTTTATATATATTCTTTGTTGTATTTCATGAATGCTTAATCTTTCCTTGGGACATATTATAGAAACCAACATCATAAGCCTTAATAGTCATACTGGAGGGGTCCAAGTCTGTTGCTTTCATACCCAATCTTGCCAGAATTTTCAACGGGCACACATTGATGGACGAACCGTCATCCACCATTACACACGAAGTTCTCTTACCCCTCACCTCGGCCTTGATAAATAGAGGCCTGTTATGATTCCTTCCCTCTGCTGGGAGTTCATCCTCAGAAAAAGACATCTGTAAAGCTTCCTTCTGAACCGACCCAACAAACTTGCTCAAAACCTCAACCATGGCTTGCCTATGCTCCCGAGATGCACATAACAGTTCCCAGATACTCACTTGTGCTCTAGTCTTCCTCAATTGCCACAGCACTAAATCCCCCTCAGTATTTTCTGCAGTCTCGACCACTTCTCTACCATCTGTCAAAACTTCTTTACCCTTATCTGCCAAATCATTATAAAAACGACCACTGCGCGTCATTCCCCTTACTTCTTCCTCGTCACTGCTAGAGAAATCAAGCCAAAAGTTTTTCCCCTGCTCAGTCTCATCTTCACTAGTACTATCCCAAATTCCCAGGCAAAAGGCTTGAGGGTGAAAGGATTTTAGGACAAGGTCTTCTGGGAGGCCAGAATTGATCATATAGGCTGGTGGTGGTACGGCACGGTAATTGGGTAAGGGGTTTCTGTGTGTGTCAGGTTGTTCTGTTTATGGGTCAGGTATTTTCTTGGAGTCTATCAGGTCTTGGATTTCATGGCGGAGTCGGGCACAATTGTCAGTGTCATGGCCCTTTTGTTGGTGAAAGTGACAGTAAAGGCTTAGGTTATAATGTGATGGTAGGGAATTGGGTAATGGTTTGGCTTCCAAGGGTTTTAAGAGCCCTTGCCTCTTCAGTTTCTCTAGCACCTTTGACAGGGGTCTTCCCAAGTTGGAAAATCTCCGGTTCCGGATAGCGACAATATCAGTAAAAACGGGCTTTGTTCCCGATGTTCCCCCAATGGGCCTCCTATTCAGACCATAGAATTTTCTATTCTCGGCCTCTTCTTCCTCAATATCCATGACAGTTTCCCTCAACTGCCGAAAGTCTGCAATCATGGAGGTCATCCTCCTCAACTTGCTGTAAATGGAGGGCTTGGTGCCCTTGATAATCATCTTAATCTGATCCTTCTCCGAAGGCCTAGTCTGCATCTTCAACAACTGACCCCTCCACCGGTCCACATACTCCGTAAAACTCTCCTCCGATTTCTTCTTAACATTCTCTAGATCAAAAAGTGACAGATCGATCTCTAGGTCAGTGACATACTGCTTCAGGAAGGCATCAGCCAACTCCCTCCAATCTTCCTTCACTTTCTTTTCCAAACTGTGGTACCACACCACGGAAGCTCCCTCGAGCGACATTCCAAACATTTTCTACACTTGGCACTGAGATAAGCCAACTGAACTCATGACTGATACAAACTGCCGGAGATGTACCCTTGGATCCCCATTCCCGTTAAACTTAGCCATATCAGGCATCTTGAACTATGCCGACAACTGTTCCTCAAAATTCAGTGTGTCATAATCCAGCAAGTCCTCATTCTTACCCCTCATCTTGCTGGTAACTGACTCAACTTGATCTCGAAGTTTCTGTAACTCTGCCTGAGACCCTGATACTCTGCCTGCTGTATACTCAGCCATATCATCATCAAAAGTGGGGATATCATCCCCCAATCTGTTCGGAGGTTCCTCTTGCCTCGTATCGCCGGAATTAACCCCGGCACGAGACCCAGCTATACCAGCCATAGCAGTAGTCAAAGCTTGCAACTGTTCAGTGACCTTGGCGAGACCGTTCTCTAACTGATCCATTCGGGATACCTCATTACCAGATTCACTCATGAATGTTACTGTTCTTTTAATGAGCCTTGTTCTTTCTCTAACCCAAACGGTATCTATGATGTCTTTTTGAGACATAGAGGGTGTTAACATGATATATGTATGTATGAGGTGCATGAGATGCATGTAACATATATAACATACTACATCAACTAAAATTCTCAAACAAATCGGCCCGTTATCATTTTAGAAACTTTTAGGCTAACTTTCATAGGAGTGAACTCGTCCCAGTTTAAATGGCCCAAAAAGTTCACATCTCATGGCAAGAAGCTCAACTAAATCCAAATGGTAATGTTCCGAACACAAGCACAAAGTGGCCCACCAACACTTAGAAGCCTTTGGCCCGATCGTCATAAAATATGTTCTTGTCTCAGTTTAAATGGCCCAACAAGCCCATATCCCATGACAAATGGTCCAAATGGATCCAAACGGCGATGTTCCCAAACACAAACATAAAAGGAAGATAATGCAAACACAGGACAATAATTTCTACAGAATGGCCCATCAAAATTTCAGAAGCTTTGGGTCCAATGGTCATAAGGTACGAACTCGCCCCAGTTTAAATGGCCCAGCAAGTCCGCATTTCTGACAATGGTCCAACTGCATCCAAATGAGGATGGTCCACAAGCTCATACTCAAGGAAATAATTGTTACTTTAACCATACAATCCCGCTCTATGGGTGGGTTCGCAGGAGTGTAGACAAAGGCTCTCATCGGCGAAGGATGGCCCACAACTAGGTCTCCCCAATCAAGGGTTCGAGCAACCAAGTGAGCGCATTCTTTTTTTATACACTAAGGTACGTGCCAATGAGCTATGGTGTGTGACTGACTGTCAAATGGATTTCCCGTTGTAGATTCCCCAGAGGGAAGGTGGAGCGAGGCTCACTTAAATACCCAAGCCTCTTAGGCTCTTATCGCTTGGTGTGAGGAATAAACAACGAGTCCTCCAAATTAGTCCATCACAATAGGCTACGAGTAGATGGCTATATAGGTGCCTTCACAGCTTTTCCTTCTAGAAAGGTAGTGAATGAAGGAAGACACCAAACCATTACCAAGCCTCAAAAATGCCTTTGATTAAACCCTCATTTCATCCACTATAGACACAGTCAATTAGAACATAAATCCAAACATTACAAAAGATAATATTTCGGGGCCGATTCTCTATCCCCAATGGAGTCGCCAGACTGTGGGACACAGAAACTGGACGACGCATGTTGTCCCGGGCTCGCGGCCCGGTTGGGAGTACGGAGTAGCCACGGGGGACTAAACCAGAGAATAATGGAGTCGCCACCCGGTGTGAACCGGGAAAATGAGATTTAAGGCCACACTCACCCCTCGCAAGGGAAGACCTCAAACTGTTGGGTTCGGAATGGTCTCTTACTTATGTCACTTGTAATGAAAGGATTTGTGTAATAATTTAATCAAGCTTAAGTAACACTTATTTCCAAGAGTATCATGAGTCTAAATCCATATGCACAAAAATAAAACTTACACCTGAATTTACATATATTTCACATCTAAGATTGCATGCTTGAAAATACATCAAAGTAGCAACGAACATACGACTTCATTGGCATATTGTATTAAAAAAAAACACAAGCACACACATTAACCGCACAACCACACATGTGAACACTTTTCCAAGTGGTACGTGGAATTGTATCCTAAGTACAGACCGCACTACCTTCCATTCGGAATCGGCTACGGAATTTATTTCTGGGTTTCCATCTGATATACCATGAGAAATAATACTCAAATGCTATCATGACATGGATATATGAATTGTAACACGTTAAACACATTGTACTCATACATGTGAGGAATACAGATGAATGATACCTATACAATCTTACGTAACACAGAGAAGCAATCAGATTCATCATACGAAGGGATAGCTACTAGGAACAATTATGTATGAAATCTGATGAAAAGGACTCAGTTCAGTGGGTGCGCATTCATGTAGCGTTCGAGAACGTGTTCGAACGGTAAACAGAAGGTTCACGTTCGTATAGCGTTCGAGAACGCGTTCGAACAGAGCCAGACCTGATGCATGAAACACTAAAAAATGCATGCGCGTTCACGTAGCATTTGAGAACACGTTCGAACGGTAAACAGAAGGTTCACGTTCGTGTGGCATTCGAGAACGCGTTCGAACGGAACCAGACCTGATACATGATGAAACTAAGAAAATGCGTGCGTGTTTGCGTAGCGTTTGAGAACGCGTTCGAATGGTACCAGACCTGATGCATGATGGAACTAAGAAAATGCGTGCGTGTTCACGTAGCGTTTGAGAACGCATTCGAACGGTAAACAGAAGGTTCACGTTCGTGTGGCGTTTGAGAACGCGTTCGAAATGAACCAGACCTGATACATGCAATACATTCATAGACAAATAAATCCACAATGTGGGACCTCACGTATCCGATTGAACTCATCTCGCATCCAATCGAGTATACACCAATCGGTGCGGTAAAGCATCATGGTAAAGGGTTTTAACCCCTCCAAATAGGGGACCTTTCATCGCACTTACTAAGCCCATGCGCTAAATTGAATCATGCATACAAAGAATTAAAAACAATAATATCAAACATAGTCTGCCCGATTGAACTTATCTTGCATTCAACCGAACACACATCAACGGGCGCGGCAAAACATCATGGTAAAGGATTTTAACCCCTCCAAATAGGGGACCTTTCATCACACTTGCTAAGCCCATGCGCTCGATTGAATCATCCATACAAAGAATTAAAAACAATAATATCAAACTTAGTATGCCCGATTGAACGTATCTTGCATTCAACCGAACACACATCAACCGGTGCGGCAAAGCATCGTGGTAAAGGATTTTAACCCCTCCAAATAGGGGACCTTTCATCACACTTACTAAGCCCATGCGCTCGATTGAATCATGCATACAAAGAATTAAAAAAAACCAATAATGTCAAACTTAGTATGCCCGATTGAACGTATCTTGCATTCAACCGAACACACATCAACCGGCGCGGTAAAGCATCGTGGTAAAGTATTTTAACACCTCCAAGTAGGGGACCTTTCATCGCACTTACTAAGCCCATGCGCTCGATTGAATCACGCATACAAAAGTAACATGCAGAATTCAAATGACGAAAAATAAATAAATCAAAGCAATATAAGACAAAAGAAAGTGTCATTTACTCAAGCGGTACGTGGAGTTGTATCCCGAGTACAGATCATACTACCGTCCATTCAGAATCGACTATGAAATTTATGTCCGGGTTTCCATCCGATATACCGCGAGAGTTGACACATCTTTCATTTTATTTGAAAGCCACAATATACCATATCTCATAACCCATGCATATTTATCTACTCAAGGGCCACATATGAATTTCAACACAACAATCATGCAAGCAATATTCAATAAATAATACAAATAAAACATAAAATGAATGTGGAAAAAACCCTCAGGTCTAACCTTTTATGTCGACTTTTGAACTCGCGTTTCACGGCCGTCGGAAGGGCTAGCACACCGTTACTTCTCCGGTTCACTGGTTTAGAATCTTGGCTCACTATTTTGCTGTTTTGCTTGCTGTTTGGCCTCCATTTTGCTGCTGTTTGGCCTCCATTTTGCTACTATTTCCTCTGTATTTCTGCTTGTTGTTCAGGTCACTGTTTTGGTGTTTTAATGGACTGTTTTGGGTGTTTCTTGAAGGCTTTAAGTGCAGTTTTTTTAGTTACTGTTTTAAGGATTAAGAGTACAGTTTTTAGTTACTGGTTTAGGTGATTTAGGGGCTGTTTTGGGGTATTTTTGCTGCTGTTTTGGGCGTGTATGGATGATGTATGGAAGTATGATTTTCGGTGATTAGGGGAAGGAGATGAAGATAATTTTTGTGTTATTTCTTTGTAGTATGTATGAACTTGAGAGAATGGAGAGTGGACAAAATTTTTGGCTTCTTTTTCTTGTGAAAAACGTGAACTAGAGAGAAGAGGAGAGGCTTTGGGTGGTGGTTGTTTATATAGAGAATGGCTAGGGCTTCACCTTGTCTCACAAGGAATATGATCTTTGTTTCTAATTTAGGCTTCTCAAGAATGGCATACACAAGATTGAGGGGGGACAAAATATTATAAATTAGGAAGTTACAAGCTAGACTGGTGTTGATTAGGAAGTCAAATATTTTAGATTGGTAAATATATTATTATGTTAGGAATGATTATATTTGATTAGTTTATATTAGGCATATACTTATTTTATATTTGGTAAATATTTTATTTATTTTGGTAGGTGATTATTGAGATTTTAATTGTTTTATTTCATTTGGTATATGACTTAATTAATTATTTTATTTAATTACATTATCTAATTAATATTTAACTTAATATTTAATTTAATTTGGGTGTGTTTTAAGTGGCCTTGGGCTAGGCTAGGGTGCATGTGGGCTAAATGGGCTCGGGTCATGAGGCTAACAGCAAATCCAAAAATATCGATACCGTTCGAACGCCAATTCGAACGCGACACGAACGCCCGTAATCTGCATGACGTTCGAACGCGTTTAAGAATACAGCACGAACGGAAACAGTGAACACGTGAAACGACTTTGATAGCATACTCATCCTGAATTTCCCCTTCCGACGTCCGATTCCCGCGGCTTCCGTGACTTAAAAGGTAGTGCCTCCAACTAAGACTCATCATCGGGTTTCACATGCAAAAATACAATGCCTACAATGTGTGATCCATTAAATCATGTCCCTCAAGATGGTTCCACCAACTTAGTGACTTTCACGGATGATAAGTCATGATTTGGTTATGTCTATTTGATTAGACATAAATCGAAATACGTTCAAAATATTCTGAAATGAAGTTGAAAAATAAACTGGGAAATTCATCAATGCCTTCTATCAGATAGAGATGGCGAATACATACGTGACACAGCTCACGTTAGCAGATCGGCTGTGATGGTGACACGTGGCATGGCACACGTTAGCAAAGTCAAACTTCTCAGATTCTAACATGTGGACCCAGCGCACGTTAGCATGGACCCGGCGAACGTTAGACGTCACGACGCCAAAGGCATGCGCGTCGCGATGTGCAAAATGACCAAAATGCCTTTTTTTCCAATTTTCACTGTTTTGGCCCCAAATCACCTCCAGAATGTCCTGAAACTTTATTTATTTACAAAATAACGCAAAACACATTAAAATATTCACAAAACTCAAGAAACTATACAAAATATTAGGTCAAATGAGTGAGAAATAGTGATAGATTTACCACTCATCACACCCCCAAACCTAATATTTTGCTAGTACTCGAGCAAAACATAGAATAAAATAACATAAACATCTTTAAAATAAAATTAAACTAAGCTACTTTCGTAGGGATCACAGTTGCATTTAGCGTATGCAACAAGCCTTTAAACCCCTAGGTGTCCCTATTGGACGAGTTGTAGTCTCGTGAGGGTTTACATCAATGATACCCACAAACTTTTTACAAAAGTAAAAAGGTAGTGAAACTAATGCACACAAAAGCAAAAAGACAAGAGAAAATAGAATAAAGAAGTTAGTGAGTAATCAGGTGAAATTTCTACTCCAAGTTACTAGTTGTTTTCTTTCTTTCTAAATTACTGAATAAGTAAATTCTCCGATTATATTTACCATTCTCCATATACACAGCCAACAAAATATGAAACAACTCATTTTTGCCCACAACAGTCATAAGTGTAGTTGATAAGAAAGTAATATTTTTGTCCCAAAGTTTTATTAGAATTCACACCTTTTGAAGCAATGGAATAATTTTTCTGATTTTTTTAAAATTTTTATATATATATACAATATCTTCCATCTATGTAGCGAGTGTTGGGTCGGTGGCTCCCAAACCAGATGGCTTTAGGGCATCAGGTGTTAAGACACCCCTACGGACTTAATTACTCAGACTTCAGATATATATATTTTTGCAACATCTTTGATCCATGTAGCGAGCTTTGGGCCAGTGACTCCGAAACCAGTTGGCTTTAGGACACTAGGTGTTAAAACACCATTACAGACTTAATAACTCGGATCTCAGATTTTTTTTTTTTTACTCCATTGTTTTTTTAGATGCTTCCTCCAATTCAACTAGAGCACTGAATATTACAAACTTTTCAATTTTAGCTCATGTCCGTATATTACTATGCATGTTGATAATACCTGTCAACTGAGCATATGAAGATCCATTTTAGTCAGTATTATGGAGAATTCACAAATTAAATAATTTAAAAGGAAATAAACAAAAATTAACTTGTTCCAAAATAGGTTTGAGATACGTCTCAGGAGTGAAAACTCCTTAATCAGCTATCTCTTACCAATTTCACATTTTTAGTCAAAATAAAAACACAAAAACGCAAAATATTTTTGTAATTTTTAAAAAAATTCATTTTTTTTTGTATTTTTCGAAAAAGTTTGGACTAAAAATAAAAACAACACACAAACTAAAAACAAGGTACTGATAAACTAATTCCCTCCCCCAAACCTAAATG
This sequence comes from Zanthoxylum bungeanum, assembly GCA_019454045.1. Taxonomy (NCBI): domain Eukaryota; kingdom Viridiplantae; phylum Streptophyta; class Magnoliopsida; order Sapindales; family Rutaceae; genus Zanthoxylum; species Zanthoxylum bungeanum. The sequence continues at coordinate 77,978 of SKCR01028602.1, forward strand.
AGACATTGTCCCCAATGTCTTAACCAGTAGAAGAAGAGTTTAGAAGATAATACCTGGTTAGCTGAAATTCTACAGGAAATTAAAGGTTAAGATCCAGATTAATCTGATGCCTCTTACCACGATCGTCCTCGGACCAATTCATCTTTGAAAAGATAGGGTCAACTTATGGTTCATAGGCTAAGATTTGGTCAATTAGATTCGGAGCAGTTCTGGTAGTAAAGAGGAGTTCTTTTAAAGGTTTTGACACAAACCCATTTCTTCGGGCATCATCAAGAAACACCCAAAGAAAATCATAAAATCCATCAACGTTGTACACTCCAAGCGGTTTCTGGTGTATGTTCAGGTTCGCCCAAGATAGCACTATAAAAATTTCCTCCAATGTGCCAAAGCCATCTGGGAAAGCAATAAAAGCATCAGTACTGTTAATCATTTCTTCCAATCGTTCAGACATACCTGGCACGATCAGTTACTCTCCGTTTGATGGTTCAATAAGATTTGCCTCTGCCAAGGGTTTTGGGATGATTCCCAAAACGTGACTGGCTCCTTCCTGTATGGCCTTTGAAATGATCCCCATAAGTCCAAGATTGCCTCCGCCATTTACTAAGTGCATATTCCTTACAGCTAAGACTTGACCCAATTCCTGTGTTGCTTCTACGTATTGTGGCTTAACACCAACACTAGTACTGCAAAACATACAGATGTTTTCAACTCGTCTTCTTGAAGTGGCTTCCATGTTTTACTCTGGATGTCTTCAAAAGTGCAATGATGAGTTGAATTTATAACACCTGAAAAGGGTGAGTAAAATAATAGCACTAATACCTGCCAAATGACAATTATTAGTTAATAATCAATCGTGATAGTCAAAAAGGACTGGATCTTGTCGGAGAAAATAAAAGAAAACAACAAAACAAATCACAATTATTAGGAAAAGACAAATAGATATAATATGTACAAGAAACGTAGCGGCTTGATTGACGTCTATGCGTCAGGGACAAGCTTCCCATCCAATTTTCTTATAAATTGGCAAACAGGGTCTTTTTGAGTCAGATTCCCAAGACTTAACTGTTGCATTTCTTTTTGAAATTGTGTATATAACACACGAATTTCGTGATACACATATCCACTGGGATGCGTCTCAAGAGTTTTAGATATATCATCCAAAGACTCATTACTCAAGCCATCCCTAATGAACTTAATCTTATCTTCGCGGTTATCAGACACCATTCCTAAAGAACGACAACGAGTATCACAAAACATACGAGCATATTTATAACAGACACACATTCTTTTGGCTCTTCTCTTTTAAGCATATGTGTTTCTTTCTAAACCAGGCAGATGTGAAATAAAAGAGTCCGAAGACTCACCTGCCAATCGGGCCCGTGCTTCAATAATCCAACGAATATCAGTAGGAATACCTTTGATCATCAGTAGTCTCATCCGTTCCAAGCGAGCTTTGTAGACTTTCATCAGAGTTTTTTGAGGGAGAGAAGGAAATTGCTTGCGAAGATTTGCGAGAGCTTCTTCCATCTTGAAATGACTTTACCTGAAAAAATTAAACACACAAAAATAAAACACACCAGATCAAAATATATACACAAATTGCATGGGTTGCCTCCCTGCGAGCGCTAAGTTTAAAGTCGTCAGCTAGACGTGACTTCTCAAACGTTAAGTTGGGTCTGAAAGTGTGACACTTTCTTTTTGTCGCTCAAATGATTCTCCCCAGTAGTGCTTGACACGCTTGTTTTTAACCTTGAATGCTTTGTTGGAGTCGGGATCACGTATCACAACAGCTATATCTGGTAAAACCTTGGTGATCACAAATGGACGTGACCACCTTGATTTTGGCTTCCATGGGAAGAATTTCACCATTGATTTGTTTAACAGTACCTTCTGCCCTGGTTCCAGTTGTATGCGTACTAACTTCTCATCATGTCTTTTCCTTGCCTTTTCTTTGTACAATTTGGCATTCTCAAAAGGCTAATTGTGAAATTCCTCCAATTCGTTGAGCTGGTGGAAATTTTTCTCTTATGTTGCTTGTAGTGCAAGAATTGGCTTTTTCAGTACAAAAGACTTTTTATCATCAGGCTCCATAGGCAATTGATATGTTTTAAGTTTGTGAATAGAACTTTGCATTGCATTGGAGTTCTGAATGGTACTGTGTATCACATCAAGTCTGAAACATTCCTCCTTCTTTTCATCATCTGGGAAATTCATGGCCTTGAAAACATTGAATGTTACTTCTTGGTCATGCACCCTCATGGTTAATTCTCTTTTTTGTACATCAATAATGGTTCAACCTGTAGCCAAGAATGGTCTCCCGAGGATGATTGGCACGTCTGCGTCTTCCTTTATATCAAGGACAATAAAATCAGCTGGGAAAATGAATTTGTCAACATTGACCAGCACATCCTCATCTACGCCTCTTGGAAATACGAGCGTTCGATTAGCAAGTTGTAGAGAGACTGAAGTGGGCATTTTTTCTCCAATCTACAGTTTCCTGAAAATAGAAAAAGGCATCAAGTTAACACTTGCACCTAAATCACATAAAGCCCTACCAAAGTTATCTTCTCCTATGATGTAAGGAATGGTGAAACTGTCAGGATCTTTCAACTTTGGGGGAAGCTTCCTCTGAATGATGGCATTGTATTCTTCTTTTAATGCTACTGTCTCATAATCTCCCAATCTTTATTTTCGTGAAAGAATGTCTTTCATGAATTTGACATAGTTGGGCATTTGTTCCAAGGGTTCTGCAAATGGAATGTTGATGTGCATCTTTTTTAACACCTCTAGTAGACGAGCAAACGACTTGTCCAGTTTGTTTTTCTGAAGACGTTGAGGAAAAGATGGAGGTGGAGTGATCTGTTCTTTTTCCTTTGTTTCTTTTTCCTCCATCTGTTGCTTTGTTTCTTTTAGAACTTCCTCAGCAGTTGTTTTGGCTCCAACATCTTTGTTGATTTCAGTACCGCTTCTTAACATGATGGCATGACACTGCTCATTTCCTATGTTCCTTGGATTTGGTTCTGTGTTGCTGGGAAGATTACCTGGTGGCCTGTAACTCTGAGAATTAGCCAGTTGTCCGATTTGATTCTCTAGTACTTTGATGGAAGCAGATTGGCTCTGAAACATAGCATCATACTTTTTTAACTGAGTCAGCACTTCTGCTATTCCTGGTTCATTTGCCTGCTCATAGCCTTTGTTCTGTTGCTGGAATCCATGTGGTGGATAGTTCTGCTGTTGGAATCCAGGTGGTGGATTGTTCTTTTGCCTTGAATTGTTGCTCCATGAAAAATTGGGATGATTCCTCCACCATGGGTTGTAGGTGTTGGAATATGGATTGTTCTTCTGTCTATTGAAATTGTTGACGAAATTCACCGTCTCTTCAAGTTGGTTCGGCTCTGGTGCTCCTCCATATGGTGAACTTGTGGATCCAATGGTAAGAGTCTCCATGAATTTGCATATCTGATCCAGATTGGCGTTGACTGCTGTATTGGCTCCACTTTCATAAATTCTTTGGATCATGCTTCATTCTGTTGGCCACAAGGAATTTTTGTTGGCCATTTCTTCGATTAGGTCCGAGGCTTGATCTTCTCCTTTCGCCATTAAAGCTCCTCCAGCAGCAGCATCGATTGTGGTTCTCATTATTCCAGAAAGTCCATTAAAGAAAGTTTGGACTTGAAGCCATTTTGGAATCTCATAGTGAGGACATTTCCGGAGGAAATCTTTGTACCTTTCCCAAGCTTCGTAGAGATTTTCTGAGTCTTGTTGTACAAAGGATGTGATGTCATTCCTCAGCTTTCCAGTTCTGGCTAGTGGAAAGTACTTTGCAAGAAATTTGGTGGCTAAAGTGTTCCAAGTTGTGATAGAACCTGCTGGTAGTGAATGTAAGCCAAGCTTTAGCTCTGTCCTTCAAGGAGTATGGAAAAACACGCATTCTCATTGCTTCTCCAGCCTCTCGGTTGTAATTGAAAGTGCCGCAAACTTCCAGGAAGTTGCTGATGTGGGCATTAGGATCTTCAGTTGCATTCCCCCCAAACTGAACTAACTGTTGAATCATCTGAATGCATGTTTTGATGTCACCCATATTTGCTGGTAAGGGAGGAAGTACAATACATGAAATGAGTCTGTCAACCACCGGAATGGTTCTGTCTCGAATGAGAATTGGTGGTGCAACCTCCAAAGGTTCAGGTTCCATGTTGACTAAAGCTTCTTGGCCTTCTCGCCTTTCCCTTCTCAACTGTCTGATGGTTCTTTCAATCTCTGGGTCAAGCGGTCGAAGTTCAAAGCTTCTGGTTCGTCTCATGAAGTTGCTGAGAACCTGAAACACAAGAAAACAAAAAGAATAAGTAAAAAGAAATTAGCTACAAGTAAAGGTATTTAACCTTAAAACTAATAGTGAAAGATAAATAAGTCCCCGGCAACGGTGCCAAAAACTTGACCAGTGCTTACACATACGCGTATAACGCAAGCGCACGTATCGTTCAAGTAGTATAAAAAGTATCGATCCCACGAGGACTTAATACATAATCTATTAATTTTATGAGGTCAAATGATTACTAGTATCTAACATGTTGATTGATTGATTTTAAATGGTGATGATTTTGAATTTAAAAACAAGTAAATAAAATTGCGCTAAAGTAGGTTTAAGAAAATTCAGTATTAAAAACTATCTAGGGTTGTGAATCTTTCTAATATTTTTTTAAAAGATGAAGTGGTTATTTCATGTTTGTGTAATAAATCGGTTTACTAACCTGGAACAATAAATTATGCGAAAGCCTCTGTCGATGGTCAGAAGCAAATACCCAGTTTAACCCAATTGAACCATATATCTATGTCAACCAAATTATCTGGATTCATTAAGTTTAAGTTCCAATTATGGCTACCCCCGCCCGACAGGTATATGTCTATCCTGTAAGGAAATCTATTAAAGGGTTATCTATCCTAAAGGAAGATCGTGGGCTATTAAGTCTAAGGCTGAAACCTAAAATTCCTTTGTCATATTTATTTTAGATTTACCAGATCAATCTTATTAGTGGCCAATTAAAAAGACGCATTAGGCTTAAGACTTAATAAGTAAACCTTTAAATTACCCAAACTATAAAATAACCCCTTATAAACCGGTGATATTAGAAGTCATCACAACCACATATAACTAATTTAGTTACAACACATAACTAGGGCTAGTAAAAACTTGAAAGTAAAAGACATAAAGTAAAAATGCTGAAAAGTAATTGCGGTAAAGTAAAAGTTGAAAAGTAAATTTCAATAAAATAAAATGCTAAGGTAAAATGATAAACTTTTACTATTTACTATTTAGATATCTCCCTTAATATATTATATTAACTTGTGATTATTTTACCAACCAGCCATACAGGCGGTAACCTGATTAAATCAAATTAGGTCCAACCAGCCATAAAGGCGGAACCAAAATAAACCTGCCATATAGGCGGTAAGAAAATTTAATTACCAACCGACCAATCTGGCAGTATCCTTTTTAAGTCAAATTTTAAATAGTGAATATATTTTATTTAAGGGAGATTAATCTAAATGGCAATAGTAAAAGAATTACCTTTCATCCTAGCAGTGGGAAGTTACCTCCTCATGGTTGAATAGTAAAAACTGTAAAAGTAAAAAAAAAAGTAAATTATTATTATTACATAACGTAATTAAAATTAATTACAAAACTGAAATTAAAAGAAACTAGATAGAAAACTCCCTATTTACATCAGAGAAATTAGAGAGGAAGGTATATCTGAAATTGAAACCTCGAGCTCAATTTATAAGCGTGGATAGGCTCTGGGCGTCGCGACGCCAAAGGTTATAGCGTTGTGACACCCGTCTCTATTGGCGTGGCACGCTGAAGTGATGAGACGTGGCGATTCGGTTAAGGAGATAAGGTGACACGTGGCGAGGCGGCTAACAACTCAATTATTGTGCTGATGTGGCACTGACGTGGTGACACGTGGCGAAATGGAGTGTCGGCACCGTAGGATTGCGACACGTGGCACGCTGTGATTGGTTGATGATGACATAGCGATGACATGGCACTTTGACTAAGTCAACAAGTGATGTGGATGATGACGTGGCATACACGTGGAGTGACACGTGGCAATGGCGATTGTCGGTATCGTAGGATGATGACACGTGACTCGACGCACGTTAGCAGATCGGCTGTGATGGTGACATGTGGCACGGCGCACGTTAGCAAAGTCAAACTTCTCAGATTCTGACATGTGGACCCGGCGCATGTTAGCATGGACCCGGCGCACGTTAGGCGTCGCGACACCAAAGGCATGCGCGTTGCAACGCGCAAAATGACCAAAATGTCTTTTTTCCAATTTTCACTGTTTTGCCCCCAAATCACCTCCAGAGTGTCCTGAAACTTTATTTATCTACAAAATAACACAAAACACATTAAAATATTCACAAAACTCAAGAAACTATACAAAATATTAGGTCAAATGAGTGGGAAATAGTGATAGATTTACCACTCATCAATGGTACACCAACGTCAATAGGTATCTTCTCGAGTCGAGTAGTATAGTACCTTCCACTTGAGATACCACTGTGGATATATGAGATATCCTTCATACTTTGATGGCAGTCATGTCACCGATCTATTTAGATCAGACCTCATCATGTTCGTTGGTTGTGGACTGATGCTCATGATATCTTGTGAGTATCAGATAGAATCTGTCAGTCCTGTATACATGGCATAGGTATCATATACATATTTGTGATCTAGTCAATCTATGGTCGTGGTATACTTTAGAAGCGATTTTCGAGTGTTATTTTGAGATCGTAAATTTAAAAGTCGACTATATTATACCTTAGGGATTTGACGTTCTTATCTATATCCTCAGTATAATATTGATAGCCTGAGACGAAGGGATTATACATATGAAATGAACTCGACTTTCATAGTTTAGCGAGATTATACGTGGTCGTCATAATTCATGAGTGGGTGAATTAGGGACACGAAATTGGATTCTGTGATGGATAAACCTAAACTTAGAGAGTCCCACAATATGAAGTGTACTCGTTGAGCAGTTGGGCAACGCGTTATGAATAATATAGATTATTTAGAATACTTCAACGAATTAAATAAGTTAATTCAAATCGTTTAAACGGTTAAACGAAGATACATGCATTAGGGACATTTCGGTCAATTAATAATTAATATGTATTTATATTTGATACAAGATTTGATTTGATACATATTAATTAATTGTCAAATGAGACTTTGACACATGTCATTAATATATGTATTTGTTATTTAATGTAAATAAAAATACATATATAACAATAATCGCATTAATTAATTATTTAGATGTTTAAATGTTAAATATCTAGATAATTAAATTATTTCAATATTACATAATTGTTATGCCATATGTTTGATTATTATTGGTTACATGTGCCATGATTCTATTAATCTTAAAGTTTACAAATTGGATTTGTTAACTTAAAGCCTATTTTCATTATTTAATTAGATTAATTGACCAAATGACCAAAATACCCCTCTTTTACCCCTAAGTCAGTTTTGGCTTGATATTTAAAGTGGAAAATTTTATTTTCTCATTTCATAAGCTTCAATGGCCGAATCTCTCTAGTAAAAAAGCTCTCAAAATTATGTTGAAGAAGTTTGAAGAGAAAGTGAAGAAATCAAGAACAAGTTTAAGGAATTAGGAGATTTCTAGGTAATCTTCATAACTCTTAAACTTATAAAACTTGTTTCTTGTTCTTGAATATCTAGAATATTTCTAGGGTTTCTTCCTTTCTTATATTTTGAGGCTTTTTGATTTGGAGGATCGATTTGGAGGCTAGATGCATGTGTGAAGTTAGATTGAATAATATTAGTGTAATATAAATTTAATTTTGTCATTTGATGATTTTTTTTTTCCATTCTAGAGTGTTATGACCACTCTTGTAACTCCTAGAATTTTTCTTAGGTTCTTCATTTGTGGTGACTTTGGTTGGTGTAAGTGTTAATATGATTAATGTTGAGAAAAATGGATTTAAAGCATGAAAAATGATATTTTTGGTTACCAAATTATATATGGAATTTCTGTGATTTTGGTGATGAAAAGTATGTTTTATAAATATATTGGATGTGTTTTGGGTATTGGAACAATTTCCGGAAATTATTTCAGAGTTGAAATATGCAAAAACGGTGAAAAACTGCGTTACCGGGTGAGTTTCGGGCTTACCGGGTGTCCGCTGTCTAAACAATGAATTGATCACTGTTTGGGCAGCTCAAGAACTGCCCAAGGACTACTGGAGCTGACCTCGGTAGCCCCCATGTGCGTTGGTTGGTCGGTTCGGACATAAACGGGTTTAATGCCATTTTGCGGAAAAATGTTTTCGTAAAAGTTTCTCGATGTTTCTAACCTATTTATGTTGTTATTTGATATCGAATAAATATATTTAGGTTAAATATGAATGAATTATTCATATTGGATATTGAATAATTTATTTGGTAACTTTAAAAATTTTAAAGTTACGATTTCGCCTGAACCGCACGCTTCCGCTGCTCCCACGCAAAAACCCTAACAAAAATGGTATCAGAGCAGGTCTGATCCTTCATCCATTAAATTTTTCATGCTTGATATATGATATATAATCCAATTTTGATATTTTAACATGCATGTAATTTAGATGTTTCTATAACGACCCCAAATATTTTACTCGGCTAGGAATGTATGGGGTTTTCTTTTCCGGGTTAATAAATATTTCCGGGATCGAGTTAGAGATAATGATCGCATATTTGAGTTTTAGAACAACTTTTCCTATTTCTTTTTAAGACCCAAAAATAAATTTAAGAAGAAATGGAAATGAAAGCCCGAGGCCCAAAACAAACCATAACAAAGGAAGAAATGCTTCCATTTTCTTGGCTGAGACGTAGGAGTGAAGGGAGAAAGAGAGAGAAAGCTTGTAAAATTTTTTTTTTGTCTAATCTTGTCAAAAATTTGAAGCCAAACAAAGTAACCATTCAAGCTAAACCGTAAAAGAAGATAAATGAGGTTCTTGGTGCATTGTTAAGGAAGAAAAAGATTGAACTAAGGTAAGGGTTCTTGACCCAAATTTTAATGATTTGAATTTTGGTAATTAGATGATTGTGGTGTGTTGTTAATTTGATGAGGATGTAGTTTGGGTGATTTTGTGTGTAAAAATCGATGTTTTGAAGTTATTGTGTGGAAATGTAATGGATTTGGGAACTAACCATGCAAGAATGAAATCTGCCCCTAGAGTCGGCGTCGCGTCGCGACACAGACGAGGTAGAAGGGTGCATCTGTTTTACACGGGCGCGTCACGATGCGAGTTTGCATGCGTCACGACGTTATTAAGGCAGAAACATGCATATGATTTACTCGGGCGTGTCGCGACGCGACACAAAAAGCCAGCATTTTTTAGAAGATGCGACGTGTAACCAAGAGTTTGAATTTTTATCTTACATTTCGTTTAAGGAATAGAAATGTTTTAAGGGGGTAATCCAATTAGATTAAGGAATTTTATGTGATTTCGAACCGTATTTTATAATTAATGTTTCTAACTCAGTGTATTCCATATAGATACTCATCGGGAGCGCATTCGCCCCCAGCGACGTAAAGGAGACTTGATCGAACTTCAAATCTGTGAGTGGACACACTTTTCCTCAAGTTGATTCTTTTTATATTGGTTTTAAATATCAGACTTATGTTTTCCGTAATTAGGGCGTTAGCCAAGTTTATTTTGTTTTTATATATGACTTAGCATGTTTTGAGAAATGCTTTAGAAATGAAATGTTTTCAGAACTTGAGTTTTATATTTTTCGAGGCATAGGGGAAAAACCCACCTCAGCTCTTACTTATGAAATTGACGGACAGAGACCGTATGCACATGTAGTTCAGGGCTAGGGGGATGGCGATACGTAACACCCCTAGACCCTGGTTTCATAGCTTGGAGGGTAGCATAGATCTGCACCCCCAGTTCTAGTTCAGTGGCTTGGGGGACGGCGATACGTAACACCCCAAGACCACCGGTTTTAGGGACATGAGTGGCTTACTTTGGGGGACGACGATACGTAACGCCCCAAAGTCATGGATTTACACTTCTGGCTCTAATTAGGCGTATGGGGGAACAGTGATACGTAATGCCCCCATACGTCAAGTTTTTCTACAACACCAGAGATATCTTTCTCAGAAAGTTTACAAAAAAAAGTATTTTCCTAGTTAAAAAGAAAAAGAACCAGTTTTCAAGTAAAGTTTTCAGAAATGCTTTAAGTATAAATGGTTTGATATAAATATTTTGATTTAGTTTCTTTTTTTGTAGCTCCACTCACTGAGATCCTCTGAACTCACCCCACCACTTCCCAGATCTTTTGCAGGATTCTTCTTCTGTGAGCCATGTGCCATTTTTGGAGACCCAATTCGAGGATGGGTGTTACACTGTAGTCACTAGTCATCGGGTCCATTATTCCAGATCTGTGTTCATGTAGAATATAGATCTCTAGGATGTCATTTTGTCTTATCGCAATATGTATTTGATGATATACATATACTATATATATACTTTGTATACTCTTGGGCATGTATATAAATGCATATAATCGTTCTCATGGAACAACATTTAAGTTTATTTAAGTTATTAAGGTGCATATGTGATTAAATAAGCATGGCATAACATTAAGATAAGAGTAAAAGTTTTAGTACATGAGTTAGAGGCTTAGGCGACAGTGGGATATGTTGCTTGCCGGTAACATTTCTGTATTGGTATCAGAGCCAGGTTTTGGGAGTCAGTGACTGCAGTGAGGGAGTAGTAGTGGCTTGTATATGTGGTATGCCCGGGGTACTACTATATATAAGTGACTGTTCACTCTGGTAACCTTGTCTCGAGGCTTGTCTCAATCTAATCATTTACAATTCCTTTACATGTAATTGACCATTTCTTTTTCTCTCTTAATTTCTTATATTCCATGCCACCCAAGGGATGAACCGAAATTAGGGGTAGACCCAGACGTGGCAGGGTGCCTCAAGGTATAAATCTAGACCAGAGATCAGTAGTACCTGCCCCTGAGCCAGATATGGGGCAAGGGGTAGAGTCAGTTCTTGAGAGTATTATGGGGGAAGGTAGAGCTGCGCCAGTGGTCCAGCCCAATGACCCAGTAGTTACGAGCTTACAGTAGATTCAACAGTTAGTGGTAGTTTTAGCCCAGTTAATTACCCAATAGCCACAGCCACCGGGCCCAGAGCCGAGAGCTGCAAAACCCACCAGTAGGAGTATCCATGGCTACGGGTGAGCAAAACCGGTTTCGATTCCGGTTCCATATAGAACCGGAACCTACCCGAAAAAAATCGGTTCATAACTTAGTGGAACCGGAACCTACCCAATTAAATAGTGTACCCTATTATTTGGTTCCAATTCGGTTCTGGTCCGGTTCCGAATTACCCTATTAATATAACATTGTCATTTAATGAACAATTATTGGATACAATGGTGGTATTGGGGATATTCACGAAACCTGACTGAAGCTGCTGGTTCTTTTCTTAAATTATGAGCACTAGCCCAGCAGAAATTATCAAGAGTTGCATTAGAGGTAGAAACTTAAATTGTGAGCACTAGCCCAGCAGACCTTATCAAGAGTTCAATAAAATGGCTTTATTTTGTAACTAGCTAACTTGAGGCCATGGTCTTGCACAAGTAAAGCATTGATGATGACAATGAAACATAGCAGAGCACAAAAGGAATTAGAATGTAAGCATCAATACGATGTTAGAGCTATGATATTATGAGTAGCAATTGTAAGGTAATAAAATTAAATTCAGAAACTAGAAATATACATCTATATTTTACCAGGGACGAAAAGATTCATAATAACAAATTTCCTCCATTGAATAAAAATTACTTTTACTCATAAGATCTACCATGAACATATTTCAAGTGCCAATTCAGTTACTGGTTGATGAAAGAAATTACACAATAAAAGGAAATTGGTGCAAGTGAACAGCAACCACCACATGGATAATGTCACTTAAAATTTCTTTTTCAGCAGAACAACTTCAATGGTGCTTCCATGTGGTGTCTCCACATATAAAAAAATGCTATGCAAATAATCCCCACTTAACTATTTTAAACTCAACTAAATGAACCTTACTACAAATATTGGGGTCAGGGACATTAGTTCTATTGTTATTTGAGTTATAAGCATATTCCTTCTTTGACATATCATTTGTTCTTTCTTTCTGAATGACCTGAGCCATTATTTTTATTTCAGCTAAATTGTTCATTCCTTACTCATGCAGTCAATAATCTCCACTATATCTATAGGGATGAGCTGTTACAACAAATCCTATAAGGTCCATTCACCAACCGATACCACATTCCAGTTATCATGTTTGTGATTATTTCACATCCAATTACCTCATGTTTTGCACCTCATCCTTCAGGATCCTCAACTTAACTTCTACATAAAAATCAATAATATCTCTTCTGGTAGTAGAGCATGCAAGTCAGAATGTTCAAATGTTCAAATGTTCAAGTTCTGGTTCTATGGTCCAGTTCCGGTTCCGATAATTCTGTAACCGGAATCGGACCGAATACAACCGGTTCTTTATATTTGGAACCGGAAACCTCCCCTGATCCTTGTGGTTTTATTGAGGAATCAGATAGGATATGAACGACTTTGTGGTGTTATGCGGAGAGGGCAGTAGAGTTAGTCAGTTTTCAGTTGAGAGATGTCGCCAACACATGGTTTATATCCTTTTGAGATGTTCGGCGATGAGATGCTCCTCCTCTGGCGTGGGCTGAGTTTTGCACGGCCTTTCTGTCCAAATTCTTGCCATATAGTATCAGGGATGCCAGAGCCTGAGAGTTTGAACAGCTGGTATAGGGCGAGCAGATAACAGTTTCTGAATATGATATATGGTTCACACGATTGTCTCGCTATGCCCCATATCTGATCAGTATGGAGGAAATGAAGGTGAAGAGGTTTGTAAATGGGCTTCGAGACTATTTATTCCGCTCTATTCATCTCATAGAGACCACTACCTACACCCAAGTTCTAGATGCTACCATGCGGTTTGAAGCTCGGGTTAGAGAAAGACAAGCAGAGAGAGAGTCTCGAAAGAAATCTAGATCGGAGGAGAGGACTAGGCCGCATCAGAGTGGCCCTAGTAGACAGCAGCATATGTCAACTCCACCTACGAAACGTAGAGACATGGGTTCAGTTCAAGGGGGTCAGGATCGTAGGCCAGCTCAAATTGTTGCTTATTATGCAGTTTCCTCTCCCTCGGTAGCCCAGCCTGGACGAACCTTACCACAATGTCTTATTTGTGGATGTGCTCATACCGGGACTTGTAGTTCTGAGAGTAGAGGTTTTTATCGGTGTGGGCAAATAGGTTATTTGAAGAGAGACTGGCCGGTATCAGCAGAACAGTTGCCATCTTTCAGTGCCGCCCCATCTACACCCCAACTATAGCCTAACAAAAATGTAGGAGGAGGAGAATAGAGGCCAGTGAGTAGAGGACAGACAGTAGGTGGAATAGGGCAACCAGTTGGGGATCAAGGACAGGCTTCCTCCAGCAGAGTTCAGGGCAGGGTGTTGGACATTATGACCCATAGCGTCACTGTTTTGTAAATGATATTGTATTATTGTACAAAATTAACTATGCGATAATGAAATTGCCCTTTTGCCATTTTGTAAAATTATTTACTTTGATTTATTAATGGCAAAAGTCCATATGATTAGTTCCGTATTGAGATGATATGAGACAGTATCAATATAAAAGGTTTAATCCTTAAATATCCCTAGTTGGAGTGTTATCGAGATCGGACATCGATAATGCGGAATAGACTAGTATTGCACTTGTGCGAGTTATGATGGCACAACGGCATAGTTCTCATATATTTAAGTATTGGATACTTATGCAAGTGCAGTAGGAGGTTGTGTTTTACCGATGGTATGGAAAACAGCTTCGCTCTGGATAGACCCCGCGGAATCCCATTGGTAGTATGTCTGCGTGTCTATGGGAGGCCGCATCAGGGTAGGTGTATATGGTCTTAACCTGAGACTTACATCGCTAGTACTTGCGACAATCGGTAAACTTTGGTTTTGGTGGTTCAGGGCTTTAACCGGTTCTGTGTACGCCTCTTCTGGGTTTATCGAGAATCGTAGTGTACTGGATGTGATGTCAAGATGGAAGTATCACTTTAGACATATGGAGATGATGATCACGCAGGATACATAACTAGTCCTCTATAAAAGGTTGCAACCGTCGGGACAATAGGACCAGGTCAGGATTGTCCGATTTAAAGAGACTAGTTGTTTGATATCTGATATATGTTTCGTACGGGGCAGACACATCTCCAGCCCCAGGCCTAACATGTGATCGTCCGATACTGGATCGATATACGCAATACTGCGGTATACTACGCTTGATAAAGATCTTATATTCCAGTAAGAAATTTCTGGAGAATTGGGTAGGCATGGCGCTTTGCTAGAAGCCAACCTTGTCTTGTGAATCGGTAAAGACGTAGTACGAGGTACGTACGTGTTTGGATTATCCAACGACCATATTTACTGCCAACATATCCGGAGATCTCTTGGGTCGCTTCCTGAAGATTCACCTATGACGTTTGATTCGAACCTTATTAATCTTGGATTAATTGCGGAGAAACTTTATCTTGGATAAAATGCCTTATTAGGAGAGAGAGAGAGATCGATTAATTTGGAATTAATCGATAAAATAATATATTCGATATATTATTAAACGAAATTAGATTTCGACGCGGAATTAAAATCGGATTTTAATTCGGGCAAACGAATTAATTTAGAATTAATTCATTAGCGAACTGAATAGTAATTTCGCAAGGCGTAATTATTTAATTCACGTCGCGACGGAAATTCGTTAATTCGGAATTAACGAAACCGAGCCCGAAAGTGTTTGCGGACACATTCGTATTTTGAATCGAGTGATATCCGCAAATCACATCGCGATATCTCATTACTTAATACGAATAGATGGTGGATGTATCTAGTCACCTTTGAGGGATGATACATTGTCTCTAATCTCAAAGTGTGGTAATGATGGCAAATGATGGATTTCATTTTGGAGGGAAAGCCATGCACGGTTTTGAAGGATTTTTTGCATTAAAAAATTCTTTTGGTATTAGATATCATATCACTTTTCATTTCCTTTGTCTCTCACGGTTTTGGCATGCAAAGGGAACAAAATTAAAAGTGAAACACTCTCCTCTTCTTTCTCTCTTGCTCACGCCGTGAGCTGCATATACAAAGGCATAAAATTGTTTTCTCATTCTCCATTTTTGGTAGCACAAGCAAGGAACAAAAGAGGTGATAGGGAAACACATTTGGAGCTTGGAATACTCAAAGATTTGAAGCTTTTCTCCATCTTCTTGCTTGGCCGAAACTTCATCCTTGGAGGCTCAAGGATCCTCATCACCATTTTCGTCACATAGCTTTGTAAGTATGTTTCCGCCATCCTTCAAGCTTTGCATGTATGATTATTGTATTTCTATTGCTTAATCTTTCCTTGGGACTAATTATAGTAACCAACACAGGGTGTATACCCTCACTCCCAGGAGGCACATGCATCCAATGCGGTGGTCACATGTACATTACTGATCGATTTTGTTCAAGCAAGGGTATTATTTGATTCAGGTGTTACATATTCTTTTGTGGCACCGTGCTTTGTCACTCAGATGGGTAGGGACGTTGAGCCTTTAGAATCCCCTATCATTATAGCTACAGCAGTAGGAGACCCTTTAGAAGCTACGCAGGGTGTGAGGCAGTGTTTCATAGACATAGACGGATATCTTTCCTATGTCGATTTAGTGGTGTTGGATATTTTGAGCTTCGATGTCATTCTGGGGATGGATTGGCTAGCTAAGCACCATGTGGTACTTGATTGTTTGTAGAAGACCGTTACGCTACATATTCCCGATAGACCAGTAAAAGTTTATCAGGGAGATAGAACTGTAGCGCCCCAATTTTAAATAAGCTATGTAGGCATATAAGCTACTCCAAAAGAAGAGTATGGGTTACTTGGCATATGTAACAGATGGTAGGGTGGAAAATAAAGATCTTGAATAGATCCCGGTGGTGAGGGAGTATCCTGATGTGTTTCTAGATGAGTTGTCAGGATTACCTCGGGATATGGAAATTGAGTTTTGTATAGACGTTATACCAGGAACCTAGCCTATATCGATTCCTCCATATAGAATGGCCCTGCAGAACTTAGAGAGTTAAAGGCACAGTTACAAGACTTACTGGATAAGGGCTTTATTCACCCCAGCCTATCCCCGTGGGGTGCTCCGGTGTTGTTTGTGAGGAAGAATGACGGGACGCTGTGATTATGTATTGATTATCGACAATTGAATAAGGTGACGATCAAGAACAAATATCCACTGCCAAGGATTGATGATCTATTTGATCAATTGCAGGGGGCTCAGTGTTTCTCAAAAATCGAATTACGATCGGGTTATCATCAATTGAAGATTAGAGAGAGTGATGTTGCAAAGACAGCTTTTTGAACCAGATATGGACATTACGAGTTTTTAGTAATGTCATTTGGTTTGACTAATGCCCTGTAGCATTTATGGACTTCGGTCAAAGTGATTTGACAACATCATAAGGAACAATAGGCTACTTGGGAACCGGAAGAAGTTATAAAAGAGAAGTACCTCTAACTCTTCGCGGATGAAGATACTCACCATATCCTTTACACATTTTGGATTTGAGGACGAATCATTTTAACGGGGGGAGAATTTTTAAAGACCCCAAATATTTTACTCGGCTATGAAGGTATGAGGTTTTCTTTTCTGGGTTAATAAATATTTCCAGCATCGAGTTAGAGATAATGATCACATATTTGAGTTTTAGCCCAACTTTCCCCTATTTCTTTTTAAGGCCCAAAAACAAATTTAAGAAGAAATGGAAATGAAAGCCCAAGGCCCAAAACAAACCATAACCAATTTTTAACTAGATTTCACTAGAAATGACCACGTAAATAATAAAAGAAGAAATGCTTCCATTTTCTTGGCTGGGACGTGGGAGTGAATGAAGAAAGAGATAGAGAGCTTGTAAAATTTTTCTTGTCTAATCTTGTCTAAAATTTGAATCCAAACAAAGTAACCATTCAAGCTAAACCCTAAAAGAAGATAAAGGAGGTTCTTGGTGCATTGTTAAGGAAGAAAGAGATTGCACTAAGGTAAGGGTTCTTGACCCAAATTTTAATGATTTGAATTTTGGTAATTAGATGATTGTGGTGTGTTGTTAGTTTGATGAGGATGTAGTTTACGTGATTTTGTATGAAGGAATTGATGTTTTGAAGTTGTTTTGTGGAAATGTAATGGATTTGGGAACTAACCATGCAAGAATGAAATTTGTCCCTGGAATCGGCGTTGCGTCACGACGAAGACGAGGCAGAAGGGTGCATCTTTTTTACAGAGGCGTGTCACGACGTGAGCTTACGTGCATCGCGACGTGATTAAGGTAGAAATATGCATATGATTTACACGCGTTCCTCGCGATACGAGGGGGATCGGCGTCGCGACGCGACACCAAAAACCAGCATTTTTTTAGAAGATGCGATGCGTAACTAAGAGTTTGAATTTTTGTCTTACATTTTGTTTAAGGAATAGAAATGTTTTAAGGGGTTAATCTAATTAGATTAAGGAATTTTATGTGATTTCGAACCGTATTTTATAATTGATGTTTCTAACTCAGTGTATTCTATATAGATACTCATCGGGAGTGGCATTCGCCCCCAGCGACGTAAAATGGACTTGATCGAACTTCAAATTTATGAGTGGACACACTTTTCCTTCAGTTGATTCTTTTTATATTGGTTTTAAATATCAGACTTATGTTTTCCGCAATTAGGGCGTTAGCCAAGTTTGTTTTTAGAGACCCAGTTCGATGACAGGTGTTACACTGCAGTCACTAGTCATCGGGTCCATCATTCCAGATCTGTGTTCATGTAGAATATAGACCTCTAGGATGTCATTTTGTCTTATCACAATATGTATTTGATGATGTACATATACTATATATATACTTTGTATACAGTTGGGCATGTATATAAATGCATATACTCGTTCTCATGGAACAGAATTTAAGTTTATTTAAGTTATTAAGGTACATGTGTGATTGAATGAGCATGGCATAGTATTAAGATAAGAGTAAAAGTTCTAGCACATGAGTTAGAGGCTTAGGCGACAGTGGGATCTATTGCTTGCCGGTAATATTTCTGTATTGGGGATGTTACAGTTTCTTAATTTTTTGGTTATGCGCTAACGGAAAACATAACAGAGATTTAATGGTTAAGTTATTTCTGTTTTCATAGGTAGAATTAAACTGATTGAGAAATTGATCTAGATTAAATTCTGCATTTGATGTAGAGTAAACCCTCTTTTGGAATATCCCTGCTTAAATAAGGCATTAAAGTAACTGGTATTAGGAATACTTATTTCTTAGTCCGCCTTGTCAGTACGGATGCAAATGATTTCTTGATGCTGTAGCTGTATCGTGCCAAAGCTATGCAGTTATGGCTGATTGTAATTCATTTGCGCCGGTAGAACTTATATGATAAGAGAGAAATTCAAGTGAAAGTGGAAATCCTGAACGTGCCAAAGCTGTCAGGACTACATCGGTAGCTTGAGTTTGTCACTGATAAGTGAAGCCTTGATACGCCTCCTTGTGAACGTGCCAAAGCTGTCATAACGAGAAACGGTCAGGACCAAAATCAGGAGTCACAGCAAGTGTGATTGACAATGTGTTGTCTACCTGTGAATATACGTAGGCGAGAACGTGCCAAAGCTGTGAATCAAATATATTCATGGGGTCCACTTCTCACTATGGAATTCAATTTAATTATTGGATTCCCATTTTCCATTGGGGATTACAGTATTATGTAAAGTAGTGGGAGGCACTGCTGGGTTAAAAATCCAACACTCAAGCAGTGTGTAATATTATGAAAAAGGCCGCTTATGTTTTCCTTATTCTATATTGTTGATAGAATTAAACTTATAATCCACTGCATGTATATTTATATATATTTTTTCTGACTTTCCTTATGGTTTCAGATTTCTAGAATATGTTCTGAATTAAGACTAGGCTTGGATATTGTTAAATTAGTCAAAACCATCGGGAACTGTTGTTTCAATTTTCTTGAAAAATCTAGATTGTTAGTGACTTAGTTACTAAGTCACATTAGGTAATCTAAATAGATATCCATTTTAGGATATAATAGTCTAGAGAGAATAGTTTCTTGTGCAGTAAGAATTGATGTGAATTAGTTCATGTCTCGATATTCTTGACTCGCATTAAGAAAATCTCATTAGGTATTTGTTTATCTGATAATAACGTTTCTTGGCTTTAGTGACCTTTAGAGGTAAGGTGTCTGACACAGTTTGATAATCAATTATTTGTAATTGTTGTGAATAGTTGAAGGGAAATTATAAAGCTAAAGAAAGGAGATGTGTATAGTTGTGTGTAGAGAATATCGATTCTCACAATATGACAACTATAGGTATTGGATACCAGATCTCCCATCTAGTTTTTTAAAAAATTATTTAATAATTGTTTTTATATTTGATATCAGAACTTGCGACTATTAGATAGTTACTTGTTCTTTATAAGCAATTGTTACATATTTTAATATGACTAGTAGTGTAATTTATATAGAGATAAACATTAAGAAAAATATTTGGTTAAGTAAATAACTTAGAAAAGTGCTTTATGAGATTTTATCACTTAAGAATTAGATGCTTATTCTATATGGTAAAGGACGGTTTGATACGAGATCACACCATACATCTTTATCCATTTAATGAATATTGTATTCGGGAAGTGATTAAATCTCATTTAACCAATGATTTTCATTGGACTACAAATTTATTAAACGAATACATTTGATGTATGTAGTTTAATGAATTATAAATTGCCTTGGATAGTTTTCTTTACTTCATAACTTAGTTAATGAGTTATTATGACTTAGTTACGCATTTCTGAAAGAATATATATTGAACGTCTTGAAAAGTTTGAGAACTTTTAATCTGTTCTAATGAAACACAGATAGAATATTTTGAATGGTTCAAAGATATTCAATTTTATGTTTTGAAAACTGTATCTGTAAAATTCATCACGAATCTTTGAATTTTTCAAATATGTTTGATACGATCAAACATATGAATTTATGGCAATTAGTTCTAAGGCTATTTAATGAATATGATTCTTACTCAATATTATCTTCTACGATTTCATCGTTATGGAATTGATCAGTGGGAGAAATCGAATCTTATATGATTTGATTCATTTGATATTGAGTGTTACCGAATTAGTTTCAATACTCTTGGGGATATGCTCTAGTATTCATCCTTTTAATTAAGGTTCCATTAGTTTCTACAGTTACGTATATGATATGTATAAGTAGAAAATTTGAATCTTGAAAAGTTTGAGATTTGAATCTTTCTTTTGTATAATGGTTATATAATTAAAGTACTTGCGCCTCAGAGGTACAAGTAAAAGTTTATCATTTATTCTATTTAATAGAATATTATATTCTATTTGATAGAATATTTTTTCTACGAACCCGAGTAATAAAATTATTTTATTACTTGGTGTGTAACATCAGATGTTAACGATTGTAGAAAAGACTTGACTTATTGAAGTCAAATGTGAGAGTGAAAAACTATAAATAGTATTACATAATTATTAAGATGAAAAGACCCTTAGACAGCTTCCATATAAGTCAAATAGGATGTCAGAATCATTTGCAAAATATTTGATACTTAATGGTTCTGTTGTTTTCTTATTATAACAAATTATCCTATAACTTGTAGGGGGAGTGATATTTGATATCAATTTCGGAAGTTAGCATTAAACCATAGATCTAAGATTGTTTATAGCTTACAATGATCAAGTTTGGAACTTGATTGAGCTTTCGTTATGAATCGTTCATAAAATGTGCAAATTGTTTGAGCAGCAAAAGCAAAGTGACCTAATCAACGGTTTGACCTTTATAGTATGACAGTGAGAAAGGTTTTTCTCAATAATCTATTGTAGATTTTGAGGAAACTTGTCTCTAGTCACACTAATTGAATAATTAAGAATCTGTTGGTTAATGTTGATATGTAACTATGTATTTTAGCTAGGAATACAAAGTGGCATTCCTGAATGGTTTCTTCGAAGAAGAGATCCATTGTGATTTCTTTGTTTGAAGAGTTCATTCTAGAATGGTCCTGAAGTTTGTATTCTGCTAAGATCGCAGTTTGGTATAATGGCATATAGAGCCTATTGTAGACTCAGAGAAGCTATCTGAAAATTTGTGTTCTCTAATTTTGATATTAGTCAGATTGTCTGATTTTATCAAAGAATAGAGAATACATATTTGATAGTAGGGTCAGTGGGAGCGTACAAATTTCTTTATAGTGTTATATATCTTAACGATATTATCATTATTAATGTAATTGTAGGACACATAAACTGGGCGACGCATGCTGTTCTAGGCTCGCGGCCTAGTTGGGAGTACGGAGTAGCCCGCGGGGGACTAAACCGGAGAATAATGGAGTCGCCACCCGATTTAAACCGGGAAAATGATTTAAGGCCGCACTCACCCCTCGCAAGGGAAGACCTCAAACCGTTGGGTTTGGAATGGTCCCTTACTTATGCCAACTGTAATGAATGGATTTGTGCAAATTTAACCAAGTCTACTCAACATACATTTGCAAAAGTGATATAAACTCCTATAAGGCCTAAATCTAAGTTCGCATGCTTTAAGAGTTAGTTATCATAACGGCAAACATTCAGTATCACACGATAAGCATGTTGAATAAATACGACTTAAACATAATGTAAATTAAATTCCTATTGCGAAAGAAAATAACTAAGTCATGCTTAAAGAAATAACGTACTAGACCAAATCATATTTCAAAGATAAATAATTTTCTAAACTACTAATTCATGCGAAATAAAATAAATTACATGCCTTCTAAATTATTAATTCATGCGAAGTAAAATAAATAATATGTGCCCTCAGGTCTAACCTCTTTTGTTGTCGCTCGGAAGTGCGTTACACGGCCGTCGGAAGGGTTGATGCTCCACCACTCCTCCGATTCATTGGTTCAACATTTTCCTTCGTTGTTTCGTTGTTTGGGCCACTGTTTTCACTCCGTTTCGCTGTGGTTTCCGGTCACGATTTCAGCTTACTATTTCGCTGTATTTAGGCAGATTTTGTGGGTGCAGTTCGCGGGTTTTCTAGGTAGTTTTTGGGCTAATTTACTGGTAGTTTTTTGGGCAGAATTTTCGGTGGTTCACTGGCAGATTCGAGGCAGTGTTTGCGTGTTTCAGAGGCTGGTTCACTGGGGTAATTTGATCGTGTTAAAGGGGCTGCAGTGAGGGAGTCTTCAAGCGTGTTTCAGGGGCAGAATTGGGGGTCTGATTTTCGTGTTAGGGGTTACAGGGAGGGGTTGAATTTGCGTGAACAAAGGAAGCAGAAAGGAGGCCAGAATTGGCGTGTTAGGGGATGTTTTGTGAAGGACCTTCAGGCGTGTTAGTGAGCTGCTATGAAGGGCTGACGTGGGCTGATTATTTGTTGCTTGTGGGTTCTTAGCCGATGTGGGATAGGGGGCGTGGAGTGGCTGTGAGACCTGAGTTGGGGGGGCTTAGTGCTTGTGGGTTCTTTGCTTGAAACTAGTGCGTGAGTTGAGAGAGGGCTTAGTGCTTGAAAGTGCAATTGGCGTGAATTGGTGTTTCTTGGGCGATGTGGGACTAAAGGGGAAATGGCGTGAATTGGTGCTGTTTATGAGGGGGTTGTGGCGTGAACAATTGCTATTGGTGAATGGATGTTGGGCGTGAGTAATTGCTATTTTAGGTGTGTTTTAACGTGGACAAGGGCTGCTCGTGGGGGGCTATTGAGTGTGTTTATCAGGGGTTGTTTTAGGGGCTGTTGGGCGTGAATTAGGGGCTGTTTGGAGAGGCTATTGATGCGTGAATCAGGGGGATTTGAGGGAGTTTTTGTGCGTGAAAGCTTATGAGAAGATGGGAGTTTTGGTGCCTATATGTGCTATGAAGGTGCCAGGGGTTTCAAGGGAGCAAATGGTTGTTTATATAGGCAAAGGGATGGGGGGCTTCCTTGTTTGAGAAGGAGAAGGACTTACTTTGTTGAAAAAATGGAAAATGGAAGGCTAAGTCATGGGTGTGGGGTTAGTGAATTAAATGGTGTGGGGAAATATCATTAATGGCTTGGAAACTTGTTGAAAAGGGAAGGTTATTTGTGGTTTCTTTTGACTTGGAGGGGGATGACATTAATGGCTTGGAAACTTTGTTGAAAAATGGGGAGTAAGGTAAATTGTAGGTCAAATGTGTGGGGCATGCATGGTATAAGGTTAATTTGGTTGTTTGAATAGTTGGTGGAGATGTAAATGTTGTGTAATGAGCGTGGGCCTTGGTGTTGGTGGTCTTGGTGTGTGATTTGGTTGGTTTTGGTGGGCTTATGGGCGTGGGTTTGGTGTTTGGGCCAAGGAAATGTTGCAACGGAAATCCGATAGACAAGCCCGAAGCTAAACGAGCGAATCAAATCCAACAAAACATCAATTCTCAATTATTACCTTCCGATGTCCGTTTCTCGCGATTCCCATGACATAAAAAGGTAGTGCCTCCGCTGGAGGCTCATCATCGGGACTTATATGCAAAAATGCAGTGCCTACAGTCGCCCCCACTTTGATGGGATCTGTACAGTGTGTGACAATGACAGTCCTATCAAAGTTCGTGCAATGCATTTTTACTTACCTAGCTCGCCAGCTGCCACCTAACTTGCCTGTCACTTCGAACTGAATTGATGATGCAGTGGGCCTCGACCCTGTGACTCATCCCGAAACTACGATTGAGCTTATTGTGATGGTGATTTGCTTTCTACCTCTGGGCTTTGTTCCCGAACTGTTGTAGAGAGTGGGCTTTGTTCCCTAAGCCTTGTACTGAATGTGATGGTGAGATGTTTTTGACCTCTGGGCTTTGTTCCCGAACCACCTGTGTGCTTTGTTCCCGAACTGTTGTAGAGAGTGGGCTTTGTTCCTGTTATGCTGAATGTGGGCTTTATTCCTGAACTGTATTGAATGTAGGCTTTATTCCCTGACTGTCTTGACTGTGGGATTTGTTCCTGAGCTGTACTAAATGGGGGCTTTATTCCTTGGGCTTTATTCCCGAATTATGTTGAATGTGGGCTTTATTCCCTTGAGCTTTGTTCCCGTGCTGTTTTGAGATAGGGCTTTATTCCTCTGGGCTTTGTTCCCGAGCTATTTTGAGATAGGGCTTTATTCCCCTGGGCTTTGTTCCCGAACTGTGTTAAGATAGGGCTTTATTCCCCTCGGCTTTGTTCCCGAACTATTTTGAGATGAGGCTTTATTCCCCTAGGCTTTGTTCCCGAGCTGTTTTGAGATAGGGCTTTATTCCCGAGATGTTTTGAGATAGGGCTTTATTCCCCTGGGCATTATTCCCGAGATGTTTTGAGATAGGGCTTTATTCCTCTGGGCTTTGTTCCCGAACTGTGTTAAGATAGGGCTTTATTCCCCTGGGCTTTATTCCCGAACTATTTTGAGATGAGGCTTTATTCCCCTGGGGTTTGTTCCCGAGCTGTTTTGAGATAGGGCTTTATTCCCTTGGGCATTATTCCCGAGATGTTTTGAGATAAGGCTTTAATCCCCTGGGCTTTGTTCCCGAACTTGATGAATGTAGGCTTTATTCCCGAATTCTATTGATTGTGGGCTTTGTTCCCGATCTGTGTTGAGAGTGGGCTTTATTCCCGAGCTGTGATTGTGTGTTGCTGTTTCTGGTTGGCTTACATTTGTCACTTTCTTCTTTTCTTTAAAACCTGTGAACAAAACAAGACACAAAAAGGATGCAAGTGTGTTACGTGTATGCATGCATGCATGGATGAATTTCATATTCCGTCGGGTTAGGTCTTCTGCCAGTTCCCCCGGTGTCATTTGCCTGTAACTATCTTTGATCGCCCCAGGGCCTGCTTACATTTTCATTCTGTCAATTCTCTCTGGTGACGAATGTCTCCGTTTGCCCCCTGGTTTTATAATTTCTTTATGTCAATTCTCTCTGGTGATTGCTCAGTTCTCTTTGGTTCCATGACTGGTTTATCCCTTATTCACAAGATAGTAGACTGGTCGTCCCCAGATTTGGTTTAACTTTCTATTCTTCGCTTCTTTCACTAGGTCAAAGAAGATTATGTGATGTGACGTTCCCAAAACTGTTGATGATGTGGGCCTCGACCCCGGGACTCGTCCTCAAACTGTTGATGATGATGTGGGCCACAACCTTGGGACGCATCCCCAAACTGCTGATGATGATGTGGGCCTCAACCCTGGGACGCATCCCAAAACTGTTGATGATGATGTGGGCCTCGCCCCCAAAGTGCCATACCCGTTCAGAGTGATACTGATGTTAGTGTGGGCCTTGTCCTCAGAGTGCCATACCCGGAAAAACTGATGTTGTGTCTCCATACCCGGAGTCCCATACCCGGCAAAGCTAATACTAGTGATGTTAATGTGGGCCTCGCCCCCAGAGTTCCATACCCGGCCGGACTAATACTGATGTTGGTGTGGGCCTCGCCCCCAGAGTGTCATACCTGGCGAAATTGATACTGATGAAAGTGTGGGCCTAGCCCCCAGAATGTCATACCCGGCGAAACTGATACTGATGAAGGTGTGGGCCTCGCCCCCACGGTGCCATACTCGGCAAGACTGACTGATGTTGTGATGGTTCATTTCAACATATTGTACTACTTCTCACGGGATAATCCTGATAGTTAAACATATTTTCATCCTCAAATGATGCTTCGCGTCGAAACCATAGAACCTTTAAAGTACTTAATATACTCCACTCCGCTGGTCTAAATGAATGATCTAAACTAGACTCCTAGTGCATGTGTGCCAAGGCTCTTTCGCAGCTTAATCCTTAAGTAAGCCAACTCAATGATTTCATCTCTGAGAATTGGATCAATGGGTCTAACCAACCTATATGTCTTGATCATACTTTGTGATTACTTCTGCGTACTCAACATGATATGGTTTTCTTCTTTTTCTTTACTCTCCATTTTCTTTCTTTTCATTTTTGAACTTTTTTTTTTTTCAACACACCTACCCTTTAAGATAGCATTTCTCCTCATAGTGGTCCTAATACTCGCCCATGGGTAGCTTCACACTTATCGGTTATAGGTGGCCTATTTTTATTTTCTTTTCTTTTCAGAGACTTTTTCTTTGTTTCCGACCATATCATATATCGTAGCATAAGCAAACCAGGATGGACGTCCAGGCAAACGGTCATTCACTGATCTGCCATCTCTTTGACTAGTCATCTCACCGACTACTCAGGCTTCAACTGCTAAGATCCCGTAATGAAGTGCTCGTGAGTCTAGCTGAGATCAACCACTCAGAATACCGGATAAGAGCACATCCCACACTTATTGTTTCTAAGGTTTCTCCTTTCAGTAAACAATGTCATCATTGGACTAATGCCTTAACTATTAAGGAAAATTCGAACAAGTAAGCAAAATCAATGTCTTTATTATCAAAATGCAGGATTGTAAAATAAACCAGCGAAAACATCTTCATTGTCTGCAGCAATTTCTTCTTCCTCAGCCTATAGTTCTTCACTACTGCCATCTTCTATCCTCATACAAGAAGCCTGGTGGTCGAGGGTTTGAAGGATAAAGGTTTCTGGTAGGCCGGAGTTGATCATGTAGGTGGGTGGTAGAACAGAGTGGTATTTAGGTAGAGGATTTCTCTGTGTATTGGGTTGGTCTTTTTCTGGGTCAGGTATTTTATGAGCATCGATGAGGTTTTGGATTTCATGTCTAAGGCAGGGGCAGTTGTCGGTGTCATGGCCTCTTTCTTGATGGAAGTAGCAGTACAGATTTAGGTTGAGGTACGGTGGCACAGGGTTCGGAAATGGCCTTGGTTCCAAAGGTTTTAGAAGTTCTTGCATCTTCAGCTTTTCAAACACCTTTGACAAAGGTCTACCAAAATTGGAGAATCATCTGTTTCTGTCGGTAGCGACCTCAGCAGTAGCGGGCTTGGTCTCAGAAGGCCCCCCAAAAGTCTTCATATTCTGGCTATAGAACTTTCTGTTCTCAGCTTCTTCTTCTTCAATATCTATGACAGTCTCCCTCAACTGTCGGAAATCAGTGATCATGGAGGTCATCCTCCTCAACTTGCCATAAATTGAGGGCTTGGTGCCCTTGATAATCATCTTTATTTGGTCCTTCTCTGAGGGCCGAGTCTGCATTTTCAGAAGCTGGCTCCTCCAGCGATCCACATAGTCTTTGAAGTTCTCCTCCGGCTTCTGCTTGATATTTTCCAAGTCACGGAGTGACAAATCGATCTCCAGATCTGTAACATACTGTTTTAAGAAGGCATCAGCCAGTTCCCTCCAATCTTCCTTAACATTTTTCTCTAGGCTGTGATACCACACTACAGATGCCCCTTCGAGTGACATTCCGAGCATTTTCTACACCTGCCGCTTCGATAAACCCACTGAACTCATAACTGAAACATATTGGCGGAGATGGACCCTCGGATCCCCATTCCCATTGAACTTGGCCATATCCGGCATCTTAAACTGAGCAGGCAAATGTTCTTCAAAGGTCATTGCCTCATAATCCATCAGATCTTCATCCTTACCCCTCATCTTGCAGGTAACCGTTTCCACCTGATCCCGGAGCTTCTGCAATTCTGCCTGAGACCCAGCTATCTTCCCAGCGGCATACTCAGCCATATCATCATCAAAGATAAGAATATCATCATTCACCCTGTTTGGAGGCTCTTCACGCCTCTCATTCTCATAACTTCCCCAGGCACGGGGCACAGCTATATTAGACATAGCGGCAGTGAATGCTTGCAGTTGTTCAGCGACCTTAGTGAGATTGGCTTCAAGTTGATCCATACGAGACCTCTCAATAACTGATTCACTCATATTTGATGTCGGTCTTTTGATGAGTCTCCCTTCCTCCCTAACCCAATGGGAATCTTTGATTGCTCTCTTATGAACACAAGGGTTAGCACAATGCGTGCATGCATGAAGTGCATGAGATGCGTGTAATGTGGAAAATACATATATAAGTTGGCCTGTTGTCATTTTAAAGCATTCAATCACGTCATTGCAAGGTAAAAACTTGCCCAGTTGAAAAGGCCCAACAAGTTCATACTCTTGCGATATCATGGCTAAATGACTTCAAATAATAAGAGGCCTAAACACAAAATGGCTCATTAGGATTTAGAAGCTTTTGGCCCAATTGTCAAAGGACACGAACTTGTACCAGTTTAAATGGCCCAACAAGTTAATATCTCTTGACAGAAGGTCCAATAGAATCCAAATGATGATGGTCCTAAACACAAGCATATAAAAATAACTTCTATTGGTCATATAACTATGGTTCATGTATAGGTTTCAGAAGTGTAAACAAAGGCTCTTGCTGACGAAGGATTGTTCACAACTAGGACTCCCCATTCAAGGGTTCAAATGACCAAGTGAACGCACCTTTTTTATACCTAACGGTACGTGCCAACGAGTAACGGTAAGTGACTAACTGTCAAATGGATTTCTTATTGTAGATTTCCCAGAGGGAGGGTGGAGCGAACTCTCTTAAATACCCACACCTCTTAGGCTCTTATCACCTTGATGACAAGAATAAATAACAAGTCCTCCAAATTAGTATGTCACATTGAGCTACAGATAATGATTATCTCGGTGCCTTCATAGCTTTTCCTTATAGAAAGGTAGTGAGTGAAGGAAGACACCAAACTATTACCAAGCCTTAATAATTGCCTTTGATTAAATTCCATTAACCCACAGTAGACATGGTTAATTAAAGCACAACTCACAAACATTACAAGACATTATTTCGGGGCCGATTCTCTATCCCTAGTGGAGTCGCCAGACTGTAGGACACAGAAACTGGGTGACGCATGTTGTTCTAGGCTCGCGGCCTAGTTGGGAGTACGGAGTAGCCCGCGGGGGACTAAACCGAAGAATAATGGAGTCGCCACCCGGTGTAAACCGGGAAAATTATTTAAGGCCGCACTCACCCCTCGCAAGGGAAGACCTCTAACAGTTAGGTTCGGAATGGTCCCTTACTTATGTCAACTGTAATGAATGGATTTGTGCAATTTTAACCAAGTCTACTCAACATACATTTGCAAAGGTGATCTAAACTCCTATAAAGCCTAAATCTAAGTTCGCATGCTTTAAAAGTTAGTTATCATAACGGAAAACATTCGGTATCACACGATAAGCATGTTGAATAAATACGACTTAAACATAATGTAAATTAAATTCCTATTGCGAAAGAAAATAACTAAGTCATGCTTAAAGAAATAATGTTCTAGACCAAATCATATTTCAATGATAAATAATTTTCTAAACTACTAATTCATGTGAAATAAAATAAATTACATGCCTTCTAAATTACTAATTCATGCGAAGTAAAATAAATAACATGTGCCCTAAGGTAAATTGTAGGTCAAATGTGTGGGGCATGCATGGTAGAAGGTTAATTTGGTTGTTTGAATAGTTCGTGGAGATGTAAATGTTGTGTAATGGGCGTGGGCCTTGGTGTTGGTGGGCTTGGTGTGTGATTTGGTTGGTTTTGGTGGGCTTATGGGCGTGGGTTTGGTGTTTGGGCCAAGGAAATGTTGCAACGGAAATTTGACGGACAAGCTCGAAGCTAAACGAGCGAATCAAATCCAACGAAATATCAATTCTCAATTATTCCCTTCTGACGTCTGTTTCTCGCGACTCCCATGACATAAAAAGGTAGTGCCTCCGCTGGAGGCTCATCATCGGGACTTATATGCAAAAATGCAGTGCCTACAGTAATAATGAGATGTTTATAAGGTAAAAGATTTACCTAAGTCTTATTTTCTCCGTGAAAGCAGTGGGAGTAGTCTCTGTTATATTTGATATAAAGTTTTATATATTATATAAAACAAGAGACTTGTGAGATACTCTCATTAGTCGTGCATTAGATATGATATAATAAATGACACAGCAAGACTATCTCTGTGACAATTAGTATAACTCTTTGACAGTTAGTGTGTTTCTTGTATATAGTATTTATCTTTCATAATGGATGATTCCTTTGTCGAAAGAGAAATTGATTAGAATGTCTAGTCAATCTTATGCATCATAGGATGATGGCATAATGACTACTATATTATGTGGGATTAAAGATATCAATTTAATCGAAATTATTACGAGCTATTTTGATATCCTATAGACCATTGGATGGGTCTTAAAACATGTTTTTTGTTATCTTTGAGATATTAAGAATGAGTTTCTTATTCATGGAGAATATAATCCGTAACCATTAGGATCAAATTAGTTTTGAGTCTCATTATGACGTTAGACAGTCTACGTCTTATAGAGTCAGAAAGGATGCAGTGGGAGTGCCACAATTGATTCTACTGTATTAGTGGAATTAGTTGTAACTTATGAAGTATTGACTTTTGAAGTTGCATAGTGACCTTATAGATTAGATGTTTTGATATTAGTGTTGTGCTTGCGGTTGTCTCATAGTATTTGGATTTGATCTCTAAATATATAGAGAACTTAACAGCTGTAGCACAATTTTGATGTTGCATCTGAGTCATATTCATGTATAACTTAGGTTATATAATATATGAATGATGCTGGCTAAGGGAAACGATTGGGTTTGTTGGACAAACTCAATATGTTATAGCGGACTTACTCATGTTGCCTACCTCTTGAGTGCTAGGTGAGCTCTTAAGGGCCATGAGTATGTGATAAACATTGAGATGTGTATATGATACCGTGGATTGGCACTAGAGCAAGTGTCAGAAATTATTAGGGTTGGTGCTCGGAGTGCCAATGCGGATCGTATTTATGTCTGATTCATGAATACGAATAATTCTTTTTTTCATAATATTACTTACTTAATGGTAGCACTTCTTGCTTTTATATACATATTCGATTAATGGTAGCACTTCTTGCTTTTATATACATATTCGATCTAATTACGATTAGATTGAAACTAAATATGATTTAGTGATATGTATATATTAGACAAAGACCCGATAATATATTTGTAGTGCGCAGTTACAAAGTAGTTTGTAATTGGTATTGGGAAGTGTCACTACTAGAAGTATATTATCAAATAAAGTTCCTGGTCAAGATTTACTAACACGGGTCGGTTAGTAAGATCTGTTGAGACCAATATGTGTCGTATATCGTGACTTGGTCCGATGGTTTATCCCAATGAACCATGAGTGTTGGGAGACTCGTATGAACATGTAGGTGTTTATTTGATAAACACTGAACGACTCACCGAATATTTCCTAATAGATAATACACTAACGTCAATACGAATCTTCTCGAGTCGAGTAGAATAGTGGTCCTTCGACTTGAGATACCACTGTGGATATATGAGATATCCTCCACACTTTGATGACAGTCAAGTCACTGATCTATTTAGATCAGACCTCCGCCTGTTCGTTGGGTGTTGAATGATGCTCATGATATCCTGTGAGTATCAGATAGAACCCGTCAGTACTGTGTATAGGGCATAGGTATCAGGTACGTATTTGCGATCTAATAAATCCATGGCCGTGGTATACTTCGAAAGCGAGTTCCGAGTGTTATTTAGAGATCATAAATTGCAAAGTCTATTATATTATACCTTAGGGATTTGACGTTCTTATCTATATCCCCGGTATAATATTGATAGCATGTGACGGAGGGATTATACGTATGCAATGACCTCGACTTGCATAGTTTAGCGAGATTATTTGTGGTCGTCATAATTCATGAGTGGGTGAATTTTGGACATGAAATTGGATTCCGTGACGGATAAACCTAAACTTTGAGAGTCCCACAATATGAAGTGTACTCGTTGAGTAGTTGGGCAACACGTTATGAATAATATATATTATTCAGAATACTTCAACGAATTAAATAAGTTAATTTAAATCGTTTAAACGGTTAAACAAAGATACATACATTAGGGGCGTTTCAGTTAATTAATAAAAAATATGTATTTATATTTGATACAAGATTTGATTTGATACATATTAATTAATTGTCAAATGAGACTTTGACACATGCCATTAATATATGTATTTATTATTTAATGTAAATAAAAATACATATATAATAATAATCGCATTAATTAATTATTTAGATTTTTAAATGTTAAATATCTAGATAATTAAATTATTTCAATATTACATAATTTTTATGCAATATAATTGATTATTATTGGTTACATGTGACATGATTCTATTAAGATTAAAGTTTACAAATTGGATTTATTAACTTAAAGCTTATTTTCATTAATTAATTAGATTAATTGACCAAATGGCCAAAATACCCCTTTTTTACCCCTAAGTCAGTTTTGGCTTGATATTTAAAGTGAAAAATTTTATTTTCTCATTTATAAGCATCCATGGCTGAACCTCTCTAGTAAAAAAGCTCCCAAAATTATCTTGAAAAAGCTTGAAGAGAAAGTGAAGAAATCAAGAAAACGTTTAAGGAATTAGGAGATTTGGAGGTAATCTTCATAACTCTTAAACTTAGAAAACTTGTTGGTTCTTCCTTTCTTAGATTTTGAGGATTTTTGATTTGGAGGATGGAATTGGAGGTTAAATGCATGTGGGAAGTTAGATTGAATAATATTAGTTCAATTTTGTCATTTGATGATTTGTTGCCATTCTAGAGTGTTATGACCACTCTTGTAACTCCTATAATTGTTCTTGGGTTCTTCATTTATGGTGACTTTGGTTGGTGTAAGTGTTAATATGATTAATATTGAGAAAATTGGATTTAAAGCATGAAAAATGATATTTTTTGTTACCAAATCAGATCTGGAATTTCTGTGATTTTGGTGATGAAAAGTATGTTGTATAAATGTATTGGATGTGTTTTAGGCATTGGAATAATTTTCGGAAATTATTTCGAAGTTGAAATATGTGAAAATGGCGAAAAACGGCGTTACCGGGTGAGTTTCAGGCTTACAGGGTGTCCACTGTCCAAACAGTGAATTGGTCATTGTTTGGGCAGCTCATAAACTGCCCAAGCACTATTGGAGCTGACCTGGGTAGCCCCCATGTGTGTTGGTTGTTCGGTTCGGACATAAACACATTTTATGCCATTTTTCAGAAAAATATTTTCGTAAAAGTTTCGCGATTTTTCTAACCTATTTATGTCGTTATTTGATATCGAATAAATATGTTTAGGTGAAATATGAATGAATTATTCATATTGGATATTGAATAATTTATTTGGTAACTTTAAAAGTTTTAAAGTTACGATTTCACCCGAACCGCACAGTTCCACGCTCTAAAACCCCAACATTACAAGCATATTATGTTTATACTTCCAAAGTATCCTAAAAAAATTCATTAGCCTAATTTCAACTTTAAGTTATGTAATTTTGCATCTAATACATAATTCATCACAATATGTCTCACTAATGAAAAACCTATAATGAAGAACATAGCTTAAAAGAAGATCAAATTTACCTAGTAAGGTTGATACAAAGATCTAATCTCATTCTCCTTGTTGAAATGGTTGGAGAACTTTCAAGGTTTGCAAGCTTGACTCCAAGATCCAATTTTGATTCCAATGCTAGCAAGCTTGACTCCAAGATCCAATCTTGATTTCTCCTAAATGAAATATTGCAGAGATCTGCCAAAGCTTTTCTAAACACTTCTCTAACTTAGGCTAATTTCTATAAGAATTATTTGTATTTAGCTTTCACAAGCATAATTAAAACATTTGCTCAATCTTGCTATTTATAGCGAAACTTAGGTAATTTTTCATTAATAAAATTTCTAATCAATTTTTATTTGGACTTAATCTAATTTGTCAAAATATGTAAAATAGGTGTGACTAATCACCTTTATCTACCACTTTGATTTAATCCGATTAAATCAAGACAAAGTATAATTAATGGATTAGTTACATTCTACACTTTGATTTAATCCAATTAAATCAAGCCAAATCACCTATAATACATATTTGTAATTACCAAATATCTTGAAAATGTTAAGATATTTATGAAATTACGGACAAAGGCCTTGTGTAATTATTGAATTAATCCAATAGGTCAAAGTAATAATCAATGTTTATCCCTACACTTAATTATCTTAGTTATAATTATAATATCAAATATTATTATATTATAAAAAATATGAGACACAAGTGCTCTAAACGAGTACACTTCATATTTGGGACTCTCTATGACCAGACATGTTCGTCATATAGCTTAGCTAAAATGTATGTGTTAGACAGTTATGACCCATAGCGTCACTATTTTGTAAATGATATTGTATTATTGTACAAAATTAACTATGTAGTAATGAAATGCCAATTTTTTACCGTTTTGTATTTATTTACTTTGATATAAATGGTAAGAGTCCCTATGATTAGTTCCGGATTGTGATGATATGAGACGGTATCAATCCATAAAGGTTTAATCATTAAATATCCCTAGTCGTAGTATTATCGAGATTGGACATCGATAATGCGGAATAGACTAGTACTGCACTTGTGTGCATGTTGTGAGGGCACAACGGCATAGTTCTCATATATTTAAGTATAGGATACTTATGCAAGTGCGGTAGGAGGTTGTGTTTTACCGATGGTACGGAAAACAGCTTCGCTCTGGATAGACCCCGCGGAATCCCTTGGTAGTATGTCTGCGTGTCTATGGGAGTCCGCTTCAGGGTAGGTGCATATGATCTTAACCTGAGACTTGCATCGCTAGTACTTACGACAATCGGTAAACTTTAGTTTTGGTGGTCCAGGGCTTTAACGGGTTCTGTGTACACCTCTTCTGGATTTATCGAGAATCGTAGTGTATTGGGTGTGATGTCAAGATGGAAGTATCACTTCAGACATATGGAGATGATGATCGCGAGGGATACAGAACTAGTACTCTATAATGGTTGCAACCATCGGGATAATATGACTAGGTCAGGATTATCCGATTCAAAGAGACTGGTTGCTTGATGTCCGATATGTGTATCGTACGGGGCAGACACATCTCCAGCCCCAGGCCTTACATGTGATCATCCGATACTGGTTCGATATACACTATACTACGGTATACTACGCCTGTTATAGATCTTATATTCCAATAAGAATATTTCTGGAGAATTGGGTAGGCATGGCGTTTTGCTAGAGGCTAACCTTGTCTTGTAAATCGGTAAAAATGTAGTACTTGGTACGTACGTATTCAGATAATCTGACGGCCGTATTTACTGCCAACATATCCAGAGATCTCTTGGGTCGCTTTCCCGAAGATTCACCAATGACGTATGATTCAAACTCGATTAATCTTGGATTAATTACGGAGAGACTTTATCTTGGATAAAGTACTATACATAGAGAGAGAACGATTAATTTGGAATTAATCGTAAAATTATTATATTCGATATAATAATCGAAATTCGATTTCGACGCGAAATTAAAATTAGATTTTAATTCGGGCAAACGAGTTAATTTAGAATTAATTCGTTAGCGACGTAAATAATAATTTCGCTAGGCGCAATTATTTATTTAAATTCGATTTAATTAACGTCGCGACGTAAGTTCGGTATTTCGGAAATATCGAACCCGAACGCGTGAGTGCACGTGGGCCCACTTTCATTTGGAAACGTGTGGGGCCCACATGACACATGTCATATTATGCATTATTTAATTCTAATGCATTGCATGGAGATAGTGTACAATGCACTCAATGGTTTTGCATGGAAATTGAGTGTTTGACACTCTAAGCCATTGCATGATTTGTGTCATAAGTTTATTATTAATTTAATAAATATTATGGCATAAATATAAATTTTTTTTTTGTAACAAAAATCATTTCAACTTTTCTCTCTCACATTGCCGAAACTTGCAAGCAGTTTTTGGCTCTCCTTTCTTCAATTTTTGTGGCAAGATTTGAAGAAGTTGTGCATTCAAAATCACAACAAAGGCTAGCACCTTCAAGGGATCATACATAGGTGATATGGGAGCTAATCCTTGAGCTTGGAAGGATCAAACTCGACTTGGAGTCCCTCTTTTCTTCTTGGCCGAGAGCTTCACTGCACAATGGAGGAGTTTTCGCATCATCTAAGCATCCATTTTCAAGTATTGTGAGTATGATTCCGCCATACTTCAATTTATTCATTCATGTATTTATATATTTGCTTGTTCTTGTTGATCTTGGGGCTTGTTATTTTTCCAACAATGGTATCATTGAGCTTAAAGAGCATGCAAATATATTAGGATGTTATTTGGGGAAAATTGTATGAAGCATGATTTGATGAGTTTGCTTGATTAAATATGCTTAGATGTATGTTATTTAGATTATACATCATCAATTTCATGGAAAATAAATTGGATTAATTTTTCCAACCCAAATGAGGCTTGGCCGAATACATGCAAGCATATGGACTAGATGATTTTTTAATTTTAAGACATTAGATGACTTGAAACAATATGGAGATGATTTGTAACTCGATTGGATTGAAAACGAAATCGGAACCATTTTAATCACCTTGGCCGAATGCTTGATGGAGGATTAGGGACTTGATTTTTTGATTAAATAATGTTGGACATATATTTAAGATAAAAATATGATTAATGGATTAATTTGATATTTTGGGAATATTGATTTAAAGGATTAATCATGATAATACACTTTAATTAATTAAGTTATAAAATTTGGAATTTTAAAATTTGGTTAGTTGGGCTTAATTGAATTGGGCCTAAAACTATTATATTTGGACATAATGGGCTTGGTTGTGCCAAGTAGATTTGACCATTTGGATTGGATCCAAAATGGGCCTAAATCACACCATTTAAGCCCAAATGTAATAAATGGGCTTTTATGTTTAATTGGGCCTTATGGGCTTGATATTGATTTTATGGCATATGAGGGTGATTCCTTATTGGGCTTGGTAATTGGGTTTGACCCATACATTGACCAAAACCCAAGCCTAAAGAAATCAATTGAAAGCCCATCGGACTTTAATTAAACGGACATTAGATGTTAGTTGGGCTTTGAGACCCGATTGTATTAGATTTGGAATCTAAGTTATAAAAGCACAATAAAAGTGTAAATATTTAATTTAGAATTAAATAATAGGATTAGTATTGAATACGACTTAAATTGGATTTAACGAGTAGTTCGATATAATTCGTGAATTCATACTATAAGTATTTATTCTCAAATTGAGTTGGACTCGCGCAAATGCAAACAATTGTTTGAACATTGTATTGTCACCTAATTAAAGACTAATTAATTGGATTTGATTGGTTGTATAACATGCCTTGAATGAATGAATGTGGATGTGATGTATGAATAGTGTATATCGGATGGATATTAGAAGGGAAGGGTAATTTTAGAAATTATTGTAAATTTAGAATTTATAAATTGGACCTGCGTGTCCAGCCTTTCTCTTATTGTCTCTTTGTATTCTCTTCTCACCTAATTCCCCTCAATGTAAATGAGGTTTCTCTTATTGTATTATGTAATTGGGTAAGAGTAGAATAGTGCTAGCGGGGAGAGGAAAAGGAGTGATTTGTTCTAGGAACAAGTTGTTGTTCATATCCATCCGTATATCGCTATTACTTTACTTTACGCGCTTTATGATGTTTTAGAAGCATGCTTAAGGGTGTGTATGATGATGAGACCTAACAAAGATAAATTAATTGGTTGCCAATTACGCGAAAAATCCCTCAATAATATTAAGCGATTTTCCTTCCGTTGAATGATTCTTT
This sequence comes from Zanthoxylum bungeanum, assembly GCA_019454045.1. Lineage (NCBI taxonomy): Eukaryota > Viridiplantae > Streptophyta > Magnoliopsida > Sapindales > Rutaceae > Zanthoxylum > Zanthoxylum bungeanum. The sequence continues at coordinate 115,761 of SKCR01028602.1, forward strand.
CTCAAGATCCGAAATTGGCATTGGTTTGTTGGCCAAAGTCAAGACCTTTGTCAATTGAGGATGTGTTTGAATCATGAGAGTTTTGTTCCACATCGGTGTCCTGTCCAAGTTGTGATTTGTTGGCCAAAGTCAAGATCACTTCTTGTCCATCGACATTGATTACGAACCTTCCTCGTCAATGGGTCCCGCTTAACTGGAATCATTAGGTTTGTTGTGCCAAAGCCAAGGCTTAGTTGATTCAGAGGAAATGGTTAGGAAAATGTATTGGATGCATTGACATATGTATATGTTTCGGACTTAGATGTCCACCTACCGGATCTAGGAATTGGATGGGATCCAATTGATCTTCGAGATCTACCTAGTTAAATATCATACAATTTGTTGGCCAAAGTCAAGGTTGTGTGTTATTTAACGGGATCCTAGCCCACTAGGAAATTGGATTTCCCGAGTACTCAACAGAGGGTTAGAGACTTGCAGAAAATAGTGGGAGGCTAGTATTGAATTTGCAATTATCGTTCAGATACTTAGCTTTACGCGCTTACACAACTTATTTCGTCAATATTTACACATTAGTTGGACTAATACAATGTTATTTTTTTTTATGTAACAGTTTGACTGTACCCACATATCGTTAACTAGATAATTAGATTATCGTAGTTAAGATGGCAAACAAAGGAAATGTCCGTGACATAATCATGGGTGATAATGTGTTCAAGGGCACCAACTTCGCCGACTGGGAAATGAACCTAAGGATAGTCCTTGGGGCGGAGAGGATACTGTATACGATACAAAAACCTCTCGGGCCTAAGCCCACTGAGCCACTTGAGCTGGAGTTATGGAAAACTCACAGTGATGATTGTGACACGGCTCAGTCGATCATGCTTGCTTCAATGACTCAACACTTTCGCCGCCAGAATAGGGACTTGGATCCTTATAATATGATGGCAAGATTGCAAGATCTTCACCGCACTAATAAGCGGATGGCGAGGTACGAGTTAGTGAAGAAAATCTTTCGCTCCCGTATGACTGATGGTAGTTCTGTTGAGGTCCATGGGACTCAAATGATAGCCGATATTGATGAATTGGCTAATATGGGTATAGTCTTGGAGGTTGAGCTGTCTATAGATGTACTTCTACAGTCACTACCCGATACTTGGAAACAGATTGTCATCAACTACAAATTGATGAATTCGGATGATACTCTTGGAGAGTTATTATCGATTCTCAAGGAGTCAGAGAAAGAGCTTCTGAAAGGCAACAAGCGCGAGGCGCACTTTGCATCAACATCTCAAACGCCGAAAGCTGGGCTCAAGGCAACTGGGGGTGTTAAGAAGAAAAAGCATAGAAACAAAGGCAAGGCCAAGTCAACAAAGGCTTCTGGGAAGCCAAGGGACAAGTCTCAAGATGTTTGCCTGAAATGCGGCAAGAAAGGTCACTGGAAGCGTGACTGCCGCATGAACAAGGGACACAAGGAGGACATACAGGCGGGCAAGGCACCGGCCTCAGGTATGTTTGTTATTGAGATAAATATGACTACTTCTAGTCTTAATAAAAATTGGATTTTTGATTCTGGCTGTGGTTCTCATATTTGTACTGATGTGCAGGATCTGCATGATAGCAGGAGACTGGCTTCGGGGGAGGTAGATCTACGAGTTGGAAATGGAACTTCTGTTGCTGTTTTGGCCGTAGGCACTTTTGTTTTGGAACTGCCCTCGGGGCATGTACTTAAACTAAATGACTGTTATTTTGTTCCTAGTTTAACTAGGAATATTATTTCTGTATCTTTGTTAACCCAGTATGGGTACACTTTTGTATTTAAAAACACCAGGTGTTATTTATATAAAGATGATGCAGAAATTTGCACTGCCGATGCAAATAATGGTCTTTATATTTTGAATATAAATAAATCTCCAAAACGTAAAATAACAAACAAAAGGCTCAAAATGAGTAATCCAAAGGAAGAAACTTATTTGTGGCATTGTCGTCTGGGACACATCAACAAGACTCGCATATCCACACTTTCGAAGAGTGGGTACTTGGACGGATTTGATCCAAATTCATATGACGTCTGCGAATCTTGTTTATTAGGCAAAATGCATAAATCACCTTTTAGTGGTAAAGGTGAGCGCGCCACTGAACTGTTAGCCCTCGTTCATAGTGACGTTTGTGGGCCCATGTCTAGCCAGGCTAGAGGTGGATATCGATACTTCGTAACCTTTACGGATGATGCATCGCGTTATGGTTATGTGTATCTAATGATGCACAAGTCGGAAACTTTTGAGAAATTCAAAGAGTTTCGACACGAAGTTGAAAAACAAATAGGCAAGAGTATTAAGACATTACGGTCGGACCGTGGTGGTGAATACTAAGTAATGAGTTTCAAGATTACTTGAAAGAATATGGTATTCTTTCACAATGGACTCCTCCTGGAACACCACAATTAAATGGTGTGTCTGAACGGAGAAACCGTACCTTGCTTGACATGGTAAGGTCGATGATGAGTCGCACTGAGCTACCTATATCCTTCTGGGGACATGCATTAGAAAGTGCAATTCTTATTTTGAATAGGGTTCCGTCAAAGTCTGTTGAACAGACTCCGTATGAGATATGGACAGGAAAGAAACCAGGTTTCTCATTCCTGAAGATTTGGGGTTGCTGGGCATACGTCAAACGTTTGGAAGGTACCAAACTTGAACCCAAATCAGATAAATGTCCTATTTGTTGGATATCCTAAGGAAACCAAAGGATATTACTTCTATTACCCACAAGAGAACAAAGTATTTGTTGCTCTACATGCGGTTTTCCTTGAGAAGGAATTCCTAAATGCAGTGTTTAGTGGGAGGAAAGTAGAACTCGATGAAAGTCGTAGTGATACTGTTCCTGGCAATGAATCGAGAACGGAACATGAACAGTCCATCCAGGATGAGACTGAACCACAATCTTCAATTACACAAGGACTACGTAGGTCGGAGAGAGTCAGGGTAATACCTGAGAGGTATGGATTCCTGATCTCACCTCATGTAGATATTAATTTTATTGAGGATACTGAACCGGCTACGTATGAGGAAGCGATATAAGGTATCGAATCCACTTTATGGCAAGAGGCCATGAAGGCCGAAATGGATTCCATGTATACCAACCAAGTTTGGACACTAGTTGATTCACCAGAAGGCGTAAAGCCTATTGGATGCAAATGGGTCTTCAAGAAGAAGACCGACATGGATGGCAACGTACAAACGTACAAAGCTAGGCTCGTAGCGAAGGGGTATCGTCAACAACTTGGAGTTGATTATGACGAAACTTTCTCACCCGTTGCCATGATTAAATCCATTCGGATTATGCTTGCGATAGCTGCATATTACGATTACGAAATATGGCAGATGGACGTTAAAACCGCTTTCCTTAACGGAAACCTGTTGGAGGATGTTTATATGCAACAACCTGACGGTTTTATCGCACCAAGACTTGCAAACAAGGTTTGTAAGTTAAATCGGTCCATTTATGGACTGAAGCAAGCATCGAGGTCATGGAACCAACGTTTTGATGAGGTCATAAAAGAATATGATTTCATTCAAAACGTAGATGATCCTTGTGTATATAAGAAGGTTAGTGGGAGTGCACTGACTTTTATTGTCCTTTATGTCGACGATGTATTGCTTATAGACAATGACATTCCCATGTTAACGTCGGTGAAAGCTTGGCTTTCATTGAAATTCTCCATGAAAGATCTGGGAGAAGCAGCTTTTATTCTAGGAATAAAGATCTACAGGGATAGATCTAGAAGGCTACTTGGACTCTCCCAGAGTACATATATTGATAAAGTGTTGAAGAGATTCAACATGGATCAGTCCAAGAGGGGACTGTTGCCAACATCACATGGCGTCTATCTATCTAGGGACATGTGTCCTAAAACACAAGATGAGAGAGACAACATGAGTCGGACTCCGTTCGCCTCGGTAGTTGGATCGATCATGTATGCCATGATATGTACACGACCTGATGTGTCCTATGCTTTGAGCATGTGTAGTCGATATCAGGCCGATCCAGGAAAGGATCACTGGATGGGCGGTTAAGAGTATCCTTAGGTATCTTAAGAGAACTAAGGATGTTTTCTTAATCTATGGAGATGGAGAACTTGAGGTATCTGGGTATACCGATGCAAGTTTCCAAACCGACAGAGACGACTTCAAGTCGCAAACGGGTACATATTTTGCTTGAATAACGGAGCAGTGAGCTGGAAATCTTCCAAGCAAGATACTGTGCCGATTCAACAACTGAAGCGGAGTACATTGCAGTAGCTGAAGCAGCAAAGGAAGCGGTTTGGATCCGAAAATTCCTAGTTGGATTAGGAGTAGTTCCATTAGCAGCTGAGCCCGTTTTATTGTATTGTGACAATAGCGGGGCCATAGCGCAGGCTAAGGAACCAAAGTCTCATCAACGATCCAAACATGTTCTTCGACGATTCCATCTGATTCGAGAGATCATACATCGTTGCGATGTGAAGATCGAAAAGATCGCATCAGAGGACAACATTGCAGATCCGCTGACGAAAATAATTCCTCGGGAAAAGTTTGAGCGACACATACATAGTTCAGGTATTAGATGCTTGAGTGACTGGCTATAGGCCAAGTGGGAGATTGTTAGACAGTTATGACCCATAGCGTCACTATTTGTAAATGATATTGTATTATTGTACAAAATTAACTATGTAATAATGAAATTTCCTTTTACCGTTTTGTAATTTATTTACTTTGATATAAATGGTAAGAGTCCCTATGATTAGTTCCGGATTGTGATGATATGAGACGGTATCAATCCATAAAGGTTTAATCATTAAATATCCCTAGTCGTAGTATTATCGAGATTGGACATCGATAATGCGGAATAGACTAGTACTGCACTTGTGCATGTTGTGAGGGCACAACGGCATAGTTCTCATATATTTAAGTATAGGATACTTATGCAAGTGCGGTAGGAGGTTGTGTTTTACCGATGGTACGGAAAACAGCTTCGCTCTGGATAGACCCCGCGGAATCCATTGGTAGTATGTCTGCGTGTCTATGGGAGTCCGCTTCAGGGTAGGTGCATATGATCTTAACCTGAGACTTGCATCGCTAGTACTTACGACAATCGGTAAACTTTAGTTTTGGTGGTCCAGGGCTTTAACGGGTTCTGTGTACACCTCTTCTGGATTTATCGAGAATCGTAGTGTATTGGGTGTGATGTCAAGATGGAAGTATCACTTCAGACATATGGAGATGATGATCGCGAGGGATACAGAACTAGTACTCTATAATGGTTGCAACCATCTGGATAATATGACTAGGTCAGGATTATCCAATTCAAAGAGACTGGTTGCTTGATGTCCGATATGTGTATCGTACGGGGCAGACACATCTCCAGCCCCAGGCCTTACATGTGATCATCCGATACTGGTTCGATATACACTATACTACGGTATACTACGCCTGTTATAGATCTTATATTCCAATAAGAATATTTCTGGAGAATTGGGTAGGCATGGCGTTTTGCTAGAGGCTAACCTTGTCTTGTAAATCGGTAAAAACGTAGTACTTGGTACGTACGTATTCAGATATCTGACGGCCGTATTTACTGCCAACATATCCAGAGATCTCTTGGGTCGCTTCCCGAAGATTCACCAATGACGTATGATTCAAACTCAATTAATCTTGGATTAATTACGAAGATAAAGTACTATACATAGAGAGAGAACGATTAATTTGGAATTAATCGTAAAATTATTAATTTGGAATTCGTTTCGATATAATAATCGAAATTCGATTTCGACGCGAAATTAAAATTAGATTTTAATTCGGGCAAACGAGTTAATTTAGAATTAATTCGTTAGCGACGTAAATAATAATTTCGCTAGGCGCAATTATTTATTTAAATTCGATTTAATTAACATCGCGACGTAAGTTCGGTATTTCGGAAATATCGAACCCGAACGCGTGAGTGCACGTGGGCCCACTTTCATTTTGAAACGTGTGGGACCCACATGACACATGTCATATTATGCATTATTTAATTCTAATGCATTGCATGGAGATAGTGTACAATGCACTCAATGGTTTTGCATGGAAATTGAGTGTTTGACACTCTAAGCCATTGCATGATTTGTGTCATAAGTTTATTATTAATTTAATAAATATTATGGCATAAATATAAATTGATTTTTTTTGTAACAAAAATCATTTTCAACTTTTCTCTCTCACATTGCCGAAACTTGCAAGCAGTTTTTGGCTCTCATTTCTTCAATTTTTGTGGCAAGATTTGAAGAAGTTGTGCATTCAAAATCACAACAAAGGCTAGCACCTTCAAGGGATCATACATAGGTGATATGGGAAGCTAATCCTTGAGCTTGGAAGGATCAAACTCGACTTGGAGTCCCTCTTTTCTTCTTGGCCGAGAGCTTCACTGCACAAGGGAGGAGTTTTCGCATCATCTAAGCATCCATTTTCAAGTATTGTGAGTATGATTCCGCCATACTTCAATTTATTCATTCATGTATTTATATATTTTGCTTGTTCTTGTTGATCTTGGGGCTTGGTTATTTTCCAACAGTATGCAATTCGGCCACCTCCGAATTCGAGAAGAACATGAATGACCTTTCTGAACTATACAAGTCGAGGTGATCACCCCACCGTCATAGGCTATCTGAGTTGTGCTTAGGAAAAATAGAATACACCATCAAATGTTTTAGGCGCACATCTCATGTCGACATGTCTACGATTCTTTACAACTAATGTGATCCACCCTAGGTGATCGAATTAGGAAAAGTCTTTAAGAATCGTGACTTACTCACATGAATACCTAAATCCCTTATAGTACATATACGGGCCGACGAATCCTATCTTGATACATACTTGATTACCGAGTGCATCGGTCCACACCCAACGAACATCTAGAGGCCAGACCATGAAAGGTTTCTAACATACATGGCATCTAAGTGTTGAGGATCTTAAACAAAATCAATGTTATCCTATAGTCAAATGATCACATATGCTACTCAACTCGAGGAGATTCATATTGACGGTGGTGTGTAATTCCAACTATTAGGAATCCCATGTGAGTCATTCAGTATTTGCTCCAATGAATACCCACATGTCTATATGAGCTTCCAAGCTCATGGCACATCGAGTTAAACCATTGGAACTCCAATTCCAATATACGACATACTAGTCTTCTAAGTTATAGGAATTCGACCGTATTCCAAAATCAATGACTTGGAATATTTACTTTAAAAATAGTTTATAATAGTAATATTATCCCAATGTCGGACCACCTAATGTCCAGTATTACTACAAGACTATTCTAAGGTCGATGTCATTCTTAGAATATTTATACATTAATCTAATATGCATAATGACATTACCATTAATAAAGTATGAAATGAAAATGTAGTTATTTTAATAATAAATAATAAAATATATAATATATTATTCGGATTGGCGCTCCAAGCACCAACTCCAACAGCAGCATGGTAAGAATATTACTTATGCTTATAGGTAGCTAAATGGGTATGATCAGAATTACCCTACTCATGACTTAGAGATGACGGCAGTCATCTTTTGCCATCAAAATTTGGAGGCACTATCTATATGGAGAGACATTTGAGGTTTATACGGATCATAAAAGCCTCAAATATATCACATAGCAGATTAACCTGAACTTAAGACAAAGGCGTTGGGTGGATCTATTGAAGGATTACGATTGCTCAATCCATTACAAACCAAGAAAAGCTAATGTGGTTGCAGATGCCTTAAACATGATATCCATGGGCAATTTATCTCACCTACCTAAGAATGTGAGAGTACTAGTTAAGGAGTGGCAAAAATGTATGAGCAGTAGGGTACAGTTTCAGTTTTCAGGTATAGCAATATTAATTTCTCATGTAAAAGTGAAGCCCTTGATTTTGGATGAAATTAAGGTAGCTCAAGTGTCATATCCTTCTATTCAGAGATTGAAGGAAAACAGTGTAGAATGAGAGCAACTATAGAGTAGATGACAATGGCCTTCTCAGATCCTAGAACAAGGTTGTTATTCCATTAGTTTCAAGTTTGAAAGAAAAGATATTTGATATAGCTCATGCCATTCTTATACGATGCACCAGGCATGACCAAAATGTATCATGGCATGAAACAATTTTACTGGTGGGATGTAATGATTAAGGACATAGCAGACTATGTATCTAGATGTTTGACGTGTCAACAAGTTAAGACAGAACATCATAGGCTTGCAAGGACTCTTCAGAGTCTAGATGTCTCTATATAGAAATGGGATAAGAAAATTGTGGACTTTATCGTTAGGTTGCCTAGGACCGAAAGGGCCACGATTCTATTTGAGTTATAATTGACAGGCTTACTTAGACAATATATTATCTTTGCATGGAGTTCCTATTTCCATCATATTTGACAGAGACGTGTAATTCACCTCTAAATTTTTGCAGTCATCTCATAAGGTACTAGATACACTACTCAAATTTAGCAAGGCTTTCCATCCCTGGACAGATAGTTAAACAAAAAGGACTATTCAGACATTGGACATGTTTAGGGCTAGTGCATAAGACTTTGGAGGCAGTTTGGAATCAACATCTGCCACTAATTGAATTTGTCTACAGTAATAGCTACAATTCAAGTATTCAAATGGCCCCATTTGAGGCCTTTTATAGGCAGAAGTGCATATCTCCTGTAGGCTGGTTCGAGGTAGGCGAAGTTCAGCCCTTGGGCCCGGACTTAGTCCAAGATTAAGTTGAAAAGATCAAGTTGATTCAAGAAAAAATGAGGACAGCTTAGAGCAGACTTAAATCTTATGCAGATCACAAAAGGAGAGATTTGGAGTTTCGGGCAGAAGACTATGTGTTGTTGAAAGTTTCTCCTTTCAAAGGCGTCATGAGGTTCAGAAGGAAGGGTAAGCTAAGCCCAAGGTATGTTGGGCCATTTCAGATTCACTGGAAAGTTCGGAGCAGAGCCTACGAGTTAGCACTCCCAACTGACATAGACAAAATTCATAATTTGTTTCATGTTTTCATGCTCATGAAGTACTTGTATGATGACTCCCATGTATTATAACGCCAGTCTATAAAAATCAGCCAGGACTTATCATTTCTTGGACTTCCTATAGCTATCGTTGGTCGACAAGTTAGGAAGTCGTGTTCCAAAAATATTCCATCAACAATGGTCATTTGGCAACACCATAAGGATCAAGAAGCTACAGGGAGCATAAGGATATTATCAGGCAACAATATCTTTATATGTTCTTAAATCAAGGTACTTTCAGAAAACTTAACGTAAGTTGGACTTCAATGACAAAATCATATTTAAGGGGGAAGACTATAACACACCGATTTATCGCGGCATATTCATCATGGTCGCTCATTGCATGCTTGACATGTAGTATGCATATAATTATATGTTAATGGGTTTGATGTCCTTATAACACTTCCCGGGAGCTCGGGATAATTTTTTAGTGTAAGTATCCCTTTAATTTAATACCTTCCAGGAACATCATTCAGTATTTTGATAATATCGTGCGCTATAGTTATTATTTTTCAGTGATTTTAGTAGCATTGGAAAGCTTAGACACAAGGCTACAACTTTCATGTTAAGAATTGATACTAAATCTATGTGTAAATAAGTGAAATTTGGGCTTTAATTTTGGGCTGCTGCATTGTGACGGGAATAACAAGAATTTTGACATGTGGGCTTTACATTTAACATTATTTTTATAAGTAAAATCAGGACATCTTATGGAAAATATTATTTTTCCCCTTTCTTTTTCTCTCTTTCCCCTTACGCACATCCAAAAAGTACATCCACTCATCTCATTTTTTTTCCTCTACTTACGGAAGTCATTGAGGTTCCAAGAAATTGAAATTTTATTTACCATTTCAAGAGTTACAAATTGCTAAGTAAGTTTCCATCATTACCCTAATATTTTTCATATATTTATAGCATGATTTTTCAAGCTTAACATTTGAATCCATGGAAAGACCCAAGCATGATTCATATCCCTATTGCATGATTTTTTTTATTATAGTTGTAGACACTGCATTTTTACATATAAGTCCCGATGATGAGTCTCGTATGGAGACACTACCTCTTTGATTGTGAAAGCCGCGGGAAACGGACGTCGGAAGGGTAAAGTTGGAAATTGATATTTTGGTCGGATTTAACTCGCTTGTTTCGCTTCGGGTTCGCTTGTTGGACCTCTATTTTAAAACACACCAAACCCATTAAATCACATCTCACAAATTAAATAATTAAAACATTTAAAATATATGTCACAAATTAAATTGAATTAAAAAAATAATTAAAATTAAATTAAATAACTAAATTGAAATTAAACTAAATCTTTTCCTAAAACAAATAAACCACTCACCAAATTTAAATAAATTCCCCAATTAATTGATTTTGTTTCCTATTAAAGCCATGCATAACCCTAATTCCCCTACCTTCTCACTATAAACATAACACAACCTAATCCCTTAGCAGCTCTCTCTCTGACGATACACGCACAGCCTTTGCCTCCCTCACTCACACACGGGTCACCATCTTCTCTCGACTCTGCAACCCTAATTCACCAACTGTTCACGCCTCCAACAAAAGAAGACACACAGTCTTCTTTCTTCACAGCCCATGCACCCTCCATTCAACGTCATCAGCCCTCACACCTCACTCTCGGCAACACATCCCTTCACTCAGCATAAACACCCCTGCACCCACCTTCCTCTCTCCCCAACGGATTAACGGCGAAACACAATAATAAAACCCTACATCCTCAGGTTGAAGACACGACCCTAGACACTCGGCAAAACCCTCAAGCCTCATCTTCACGCAGATAACTCACCCTTCAACGCCACCATTAGCCTTCACGCAAGCTTTCCTTCATTCAGCCTAAAACCCTAAATTCTAACGTCCCTTGACCAGACGAAAGCCCCCAGCTCATAAGCCACAACACGCCCCCTGCCTCTTGACAATGAACGCAAAAACACGTAACCCATAAGCCACAAATAAACAACATTCACAAAGAAAAGACAACCCTCACACCAGCTGGCCGCTTCAACCTTCAACACTCAACGTATATTTCATGTTCATCAAAACTACACCTGCACCCTCACGCATCAATACTGGCCACCAACCAACAACCCAATACGTGAACTAACCAATAAGCAGCCATGAGCGATGCACCACTCTCCCACATCGTTAATGCACCCTGATTCACACAGCCCTTCGCCACTCGAACAAACTCACACGCCACAGCCCTCCATTTAGCAAGATCAACAAATCCAAAACCTGCCCTCACCGACTCCACCCACACATAGTCAACGCACAAACAGCCACACATAAAACAAACTACAGCCACGCATCACACACTATAAACAGCCACGTGAAGCCACAAATCAGCCCACTCTCTAACCGACAATAAACCCTAGCCCTTAAATCGTGAACAAGACACACCCCTCCTACAAACTAAATACCCGTCCCCATTCTTCACGTGGAACACACGCAAAGCAACCACTGCTCTTTAACCAAATAACCTTCAGCAACCCTTTTCTTCACGTCCCTAAACCCTCACAACAACCCCTTCAATTAACGCCCCAAACTGCCCAAAACTGCCTCACAGAACGCTCACTACACAGCCATATTCACCCACAAAAAACCCCCTTCAATGCACGCATAAATCACCGCTGTCCAGTCCCAAAACAGTCCCTTAACTACCGTGAAAACAGCCCTTAAACTGTCCAGAAATCCACCGCAAACTGCATCAAAAATAGCAGCCATAATCCCCTCTCCAAAACCGCAAAAACAGTCCTTAAATTACCAATAAACAGTGACCAGAAAATACAACAAAAACAGCGGTGAAACAGAGTGAAAATAGCAGCCCAAATAGCGAAACAGCAAGGAAAAACGTTGGATTAGTGAACCAGAAAAGTTGTGGAAAATCAACCCTTCCGACGGCCGTGTAACGCGCTTTCAAGAAACGACAAAAGAGGTTAGACCTGAGGGCACCCTTTTTACTTATTATCTTTTGTTTCTTTTATTTATTTTTATTGCATGAGAGTCGTTTGAAGCATGATGTGATTGTTGGATGAGCGGGATATGTGTTCCCCTTTTATGGTATATCGGATGGAAACCCGGACGTAAATTCCATAGCCGATTCCGAATGGACGGTAGTATGGTCTGTACTCGGGATACAATGCCACGTACCACTTAGGATACACATCTCTCGTCTCATCCAAATTTATATTTGAGCATGTTACAGTCTTTAGGTTATTCGTTTATTATTTAAAGTATGGTTTAATTTAGTTTGATATTTATTTGTTAAAACATATTTAGGTTGTTCTTTATGCATAATATTAGTTTATGATGTGCTTGGGTAATGATTCATACATGTTGATTTAATGGTTCAATATGCTCGTTGTGTTACATTGCGTGGAGTATTTGGATGAAAGCATGTTAGATCTAAGTACCCTTGAGCATGATTATTGAGTAGATTCGGTTGATTAATTGCACAAATTATATCATCACAAGTGACATAAGTAAGGGACCATTCCGAACCCAACGGTTTGAGGTCTTCCCTTGCGAGGGGTGAGTGCGACCTTAAATCTTTGTCCCGGTTCACACCGGGTGGCGACTCCATGTTATTTCGTACTCCCAACTAGGCCGCGAGCCTAGAACAGCGTCGCCCAGGTTCTGTCTCCTACAATAGTGTTAAACATGCTTAGGTTGATGATTATTGCTATGGTTTGTGCATTGATAAGTTTGATTGAGAAGTCAAGTTTTGTGTGTTGTTGCCATGAATCTAAGGATATTAAATTGGAAGATGTCATGACTATGGGTGTTATAAGTCATGTTGTATGTTGAAAAATATGACGATAATGTTGAGATTTGGTGTTGCCATGAATGAGGGTGAATGGGTATTTCCTTGTTGTTGCAGTGTGAAGAAACCTATGATCAGACCTGGAAACGGGTTCGCATCGTGATGCACAAAGACCTGCATCGTGACGTGACATCAAATATAACATTTTGCCTCAAGATTGCCTTAAGTGTGTCACGATGTAAAATGGGTTACGTCTCAATGCGAGCTACTGCTGTTGGCTTCACGACGCGTAACCAATTTCGAGAATAGTTTTAACTTGCTCTAGCTCATGCCTTAGGATGTTAAATAACACTTTAAGCTTCCTTGTCAGCATGGGCACATGCATCATTCATACACATGTTTAGGATCGTAAATACTCACGTGTACTAACTATAGTTTGAGCACATGGTTTGAATATTCTACGCATGATATTCCATCCAGTTCCACACGACCACACAAACATTATGATTTAACACCATCTTTGTGAGTGAATGTTATAATTTTCATGTGTTTCCAACTTTAAGTGTTTTATAACTATATTTATGTTTATTTGAATGTTGAATTTGTAACTTACCCGAGCATGTTTTCAAGTTGCCATGATTTCATGTTAAGTAACCCAATTACGTGATATATCTTAATAATCATGACAAATATTATATATTTCCAAATTATCATTATACATTTAATATGTTACATAATTATGATTTATAAATTAATATTATGTGATTTGGTTTGATTTCATGCTCAATTGTACAAGTATTAAAATATTTTCAAATGTCAGTAGAGTGTCGTCCCCTCGTGTATAGCTACTCAAGTATGCTCACGATGCCTAATTATTCTTGAAACCTTCTTAGGCTTATTCATGTTCATGTTCATGCTTCCTTACTTATGCGGTGCCAGGTTCCCACTAAGTAGGTTTCATATCCCCAAGCTACGATACTGGTGCCGTTTTCATGAAAATTATTACAAGTACATGACTATGCTTTGTATTTAAGCTTTATGTTCAGATGTTCATATTTTTCAAGGATAAGACTTATTAAGAACGCAATCGGTTTTACAAGTTATAATGTTTCCTGTTTTATTTACAGCATTCACTCAATAGACCGTTCCTGCAACTTACTCCCCCCCCCCCCAACACTCACTTTTTGATTGCAAGACTTGTTGATAGAAACCTTTTGGTGAGGACTTTCATCATCAGTTTGACCAGCTCGGAAAAGATGGATACTGACTATAGTCTTATGAGCACATATCATGGGTCCACTTTTGTGTGTATTTTGTGGGATATGCCATAAGGCTGAATGATGTCTTGTACATGATTCAATGTATGTAAAGTTACCTTAAGTAACTCATGTGTAATATATGTCAGTTATGCATGTTTTTAGGGATTGTCATGTTTTGGGATAGTGTGGGACACCGAAACTGGGCGACGCATGCTGTTCCGGGCTCGCGATCCGGTTGGGAGTACGGAGTAGCCCGCAGGGGACTAAACCAGAGAATAATGGAGTCACCACCCGGTGTGAACCGGGATAATGATTTAAGGCCGAACTCACCCCTCGCAAGGGAAGACCTCAAACCGTTGGGTTCGGAATGGTCCCTTACTTATGCCACTTGTAATAAAATTATTTGTGCAATAATTTAATCGAGTCTAGCAATATATATTCCTAAGGGGTATTTTACTCCTAAGTTCGCATGCATACATCAAAAGTTCATCTAGGTTCACATGTAACACGTTTTCATATTTGCATACAACCTATTTGCATATAATCTATGTCTGAATTTGCATGCATAAAGCTCAATTGAAATACAACAAGCATACAATGTCATAAGCACATTACATTGGATCATAGGCATGCCAGTAGATAATAATTGTACAATCACGCATGAAAGCAAATCGGAATAACGACAAGCATACAACTTCATGAACATTTTGAATGGATGAATGCGGAAGCATAAGTAGATATCTATCATGTAAACATGCATCATAGAAATGAAAATGTGATCATGTGAACACAATAAATGACTAAATGCGAGAACATGAACAATCAAAAAGGCAAATGACAAAACGAGTAACCATGAATGAGATGTGATGAAAGAGGGTCTGTTTACCGTGGGCGTTCGTGCGGCGTTCGTAGCCGCGTTCGAACGGTAAAAAGAAGGTTCACGCTCGAGTAGCGTTCGTAAACGCGTTTGAACGAACTGAGACAGAAAACATATGTTCGTGCGGCGTTCTGAAACGAGTTCGAACGGGGTTACAGCAGTGACCTCCAAAATGCAGTAAACAACATGACACATACATGAACGGATGAATAGATGACACCTAATAAATAATAACGGGCTAAAAGGCGCGTCAAAGCATCGTGGTAAAGGATTTTAACCCCTCGACATGGAGGATCTTTAATCCGACTTACTAAGCCCATGCGCTTTATCACATTCTTACACAAACAAATGACATGCAGAAATTAAATAGCGAATAATAAAAGAATCGAAACAACATAAAACAAAATATGCGATGTTTGCTCAAGTGGTACGTGGAGTTCTATCCCGGGTACAGATCATACTACCGTCCATTCGGAATCGGCTATGAAATTTATGTCCGGGTTTCCATCCTATATACCACGAGAGACGACACATTTTTCATTTTATTCAAGGGCCACAACATACATCATTTCACAATACATGCATTTTCTATCTATTCAATGGCCACAACATGCATCACTCCACAATAATCATGCAAACGAAACTCAATAAACAACAAAAATATGAATGAAAATGGATGTGAAAAATACCCTCAGGTCTAACCTTTTATGTCGACTTTTGGAAGCGCGTTACAAGTCCATCGGAAGGGCTATCACTCCGCAGCTTTTCTGGTTCACTGGTCTACGTCTTTCTTCGCTGTTTCACTGCTCAAACTAATGTTTTGACTCCGTTTTGCTGTTGTTTTGCTGATGTTTTGCTGATGTATTTTGGTCACTATTTTTGGTGTTTTAGGCTACTATTTTGGGTGTTTTTGGCTACTGTTTTTGCGGTAAACGGGCTGCTGTTTTGGGCAATTTCTGGTGTGGTTTTCGGTCAATGTAAGGATAGTTTTGGGTGTGATTTTCGTGAGCATTGAGGGGTGTTTGTTTGGCATTGAGTGTTGAATGGTTAGGGGCAGTGTGGCGTTGAGTGTTTATGGATGGCTTCTATCGGTGCGTTATGTGGGCAATTAAGGGTTTTTGAAGGCTGAGCGGTGGGCATGTTTTAGGTGAAATAAGAGACGTGTGGCTAGGCGTTACGCTAGGGGTGAAGGTAGGGGCTGAATGCGTTGGTTCGTGGCTTTGCATTTCTGAGGGGTGAGCTGCTTTGCGTTGATTGTGAAGGTGGCGTAGGGCAGTGAGTGACTTTGGGAGTGAAGTGAGGCTTTGAGTCAGGTTAATGGTTTATGCGTGAAGTATGGCGTGGAGCAAAGGCAATGGATGGAGGCTTGAGGCGTGGAGTGCTAGGGCGTGTTGATGAACGTGAGGGTGAGGGCAGTTACAGGTTGCGCTATAGGGCTGGTTCTTTTTCTGTTGTTCTACCGTGAGTTGTTGGAGAGATCTATGTGTGTGCTGAATGTGTGTCTATTTGTGTGTTTTGTTGTTGCTTGAGTGGTGTGTCCTCTTTGTTTAGGGTTTATTCATGCGTTTTATGAGAGAGGGTGAAGGCTGTTGTTTGTCGAGGAGAAGAGAGGACGTGAAGAAGATTAGGTGAGTGATTTAATTAAATTTAGGAAGAGATTTCTTTAATTGGTAGGTGATTTACATTAGGAATTTAACTTAATTTAAATTTGTGACATGTTTTAATTATTTCTTGGATTGGGCTTGGATGAGATGGGCTTGGTGTATGTCTTATTTATGTGTTGGCTAGGTGTTTGGCTTGCGAGGGTTTTTAGGCTAAATATGCTTTAAAACGGAGGTCCAACGAGTGAGCCTGGAGCTAAACAAGCGAATAAAATTTAACTCAATATTGATTCCCTTCCGACAACTGTTTCCCGCAACTTCCTCGACTAAAAAGGTATTGTCTCCAAATGAGACTCATAATAGGGACTCACATGCAAAAATGCAGTGCCTACAGTCGCCCCCACTTTGATGGGACTTGTGTAATGTGTAACAGTGACAATCTTATCAAAGTTATGCAATGCATTTTCACTTACCTGGCTCTCCAGCTGTTGCTTAACTTACTTGTTATCCTGAGATGTTTTGACCTTTGGGCTTTATTCCCGAACTGCGTTGAGAGAGAACTTTATTCTCCTGGGCTTTATTCCCAAGCTGTTTTGCAAGTGGGCTTTATTCCTCTAGGCTTTGCTCCTGAACCGTGTAAAGATAGGGCTTTATTCCCCTAGGCCTTGTTCCCGAACTGTATTGAAGGTGGGCTTTATTTCTCTAGGCTTTTTTCCAAACTGTATCAAGATAGGGCGTTATTCTCCTGGGCCTTGTTCCCAAATTGTGTTAAGATAGGGCTTTATTCCTCTAGGCTTTATTCCCGAGCTGTGTTAAGATAGAGCTTTATTCCCCTGGGCCTTGTTCCCGAACTGTGTTAAGATAGAGCTCTATCCCCCTGGGCCTTGTTCCCGAACTGTCTTAAGATAGAGCTTTATTCCCCTGGGCCTTGTTCCCGATCCGTTTTGAAAGTGGGCTTTATTCCCGAACTGTGTTAAGATATAGTTTTATTCCCCTGGGCCTTGTTCCCAAACTGTGTTAACTGTGGGCCTTATTCCCGAACTGTGTTGAATGTGGTCTTCAACCCCAAACTGTGTTGAATGTGGACTTCAACCCCGGGATGCATCCCCAAAACTGCTGCTAGTATTGATGTGGGCCTCGCCTCCTGAGACGCATCCCCAAAACTGCTGCTGGTATGTTGATGCTTCTGATCGGCTTGTCTTTGCCGCCTTCTCTTTTCTTCTTCAAAAACCTGTGAATACAAAATAAACACAAAACGAATGCCAAAATATGTTACGTGTATGCATGCATGCATGAGTGTGCTCCATTTTGGAGCGCCATTTTCAGCATTTGCTGTGTGTGCTCCATTTTGGAGCGCCATTTTCGGCATTTGCTTTCTGTGCTCCATTTTAGAGCGCCATTTTCGGCATTTGCTGTGTGTGCTCCATTTTGGAACGCTATTTTCGGCATCTGTTGTGTGTTCTCCATTTTGGAACGCCATTTTCGGCATCTGTTGTGGTAGCGGTCCATTTCTGAACCGTGCTATCCGAGAATGTGGCTCATTTTTGAGCTGTTACTTGATGAGGCGGTCTTTGCCGCTACAATCCTGCGAATACCAAACGAAAATTATATGTATATGATATGTATGCATGCATGTATGGATGCATGATGCTGATATGGGTCTCGCCCCCAAACCGATACCGATGTGGGCCTCGCTCCTAAACTGACACTGATGTGGGCCTCGCCCCCAAACTGATACTGATATGGGCATCGCCCCCAAACTGATACGGATGTGGGCCTCGCCCCTAAACTGATACTGATGTGGGCCTCAACCCTCGGGACTCATCCCCAAACTGATACTGATATGGGCCTCGGCCCTGGGACTCATCCCCAAATTGATGCTGATGTGGGCATCGGCCCTGGGACTCATCCCCAAACTGATGCTAATATGGGCCTCGGCCCTGGGACTCATTCTCAAACTGATGCTGATGTGGGCTCGCCCCCAATTGATACTAACATCGGCCTCGTCCCCAGAATGATACTGATGTGGGCCTCACCCCAAACTGATACTGACGTGGGTCTCACCCCAAACTGATACTGACATGGGCCTCGCCCCTAGCTGATACTAATGTGGGCCTCGGCCCTGGGACTCATTCTGAAACTGATGTTGATGTGGGCTCGCCCCCAACTGATACTGACATGGGCCTCACCCCTAGACTGATACTGATATGGGCCTCTCCCCAAACTGATACTGACGTGGGCCTCGCCCCCAGCTAATACTGATATGGGCCTCGCCCCTAGCTGATAGTGATGTGGGCCTCGCCCCCAACGGATACTGATATAGGCCTCACATCCATACTGATATTGATATGGGCCTCGCCCCAACTAGTACTGATGTGGGCCTCGCCCCCAACTGATAATGATATGGGTCTCGCCCCCAAACTGATACTGATATGGGCCTCGCCCCAAACTGATACTGATATGGGCCTAGCCCCAACTGATACTGATGTGGGCCTCGCCCCCAACTGATACTGATATGGGCCTCGCCCCCAGCTAATACTGATATGGGCCTCACCCCCAGCTGATACTGATATGGGCCTCACCCCCAGACTGATACTGATATGAGCCTCACCCCAAACTGATATTGATGTGGGCCTCGCCCCCAACTGATACTGATATGGGCCTCGCCCCCAGACTGATACTAATATGGGCCTCCCCCCAAACTGATACTGATGTGTGCCTCGCCCCCAAATGATACTGATATGGGCCTCGCCCCAAACTAATACTGATGTGGGCCTCGCCCCCAACTGATACTGATATGGGCCTCGCCCCCAGACTGATACTGATATGGGCCTCGCCCCAAACTGATAATGATGTGGGCCTCGCAACAACTGATACTGATATGGTCCTCGCCCCCAGACTGTACTTATATGGGCCTCTACCCTGTGATTCATTCCTGAAAACTGCTGACACTGTACTGTTGCTGCTGGTTGGCTTGCGTTTGCCGTTTTCTCTTTTTCTCCGTTGAAACCTTTGAATACAAAACAAAACAAATACAAAAAGGAATGCAAAATCCTTTATGTGTATGCATGCATGCATGATTGAGATTCCTATCCCATTGGGTTAGGTCTTCTACCGGTACTCTTGGTGTCTGCTCGGTCTTTTGACAAGTCCGCCATCTTCCCTACCCAACGGATATCTATGATGGCTTTAATAGACATAGAGGGTGTTAACAGGATATATGTATGCATGAGATGAATGAGATGCATGCGATACAAGGAATATATCAACTCATTAAAATTTTCACACAAATCGGCCCATTATCATTTTAGAAGCTTTTGGGCTAACTGCCATAGGAGTGAACTCGTCCCAGTTTAAATGGCCCAAGAAGTTCACATCTCATGGAAAGAAGCCCAACCGTATCCAAATGATAATTTTCCTAAACACAAACATATAATGGCCCATTGGCGTTTTAGAAGCTTTTGGCCCAACATCATAAGATATGTTCTTGTTCCAGTTTAAATGGCCCAACAAGCCCATACCTCATGACAAAAAGTCCGAATGGATCCAAACGACCATGTTCACAAACACAAGCACAAGTAAATAATTCTTATTAGTTCTACGACTAAGGTTCACATGCGGGTTTACGGGGGTGTGGACAAAGGCTCTCGCTGATGAAGGATTACCCACAACAAGGTCTCCCCACTCAAGGGTCCGAGCGACCAAGTGAGCGCACCTTTTTTATACGCTAAGGTACGTGCCAACGAGCTATGGTGTGTGATTGACTGTCAAATGGATTTACCGTTGTAGATTCCCTAGAGGGAGGGTGGAGCGAGGCTTTCTTAAGTACCCAAGCCTCTTAGGCTCTTATCGCTTGGTGTCAGGAATAAACAATGAGTCCTCCAAATTAGTCCATCACAGTAGGCTATGAGTAGATGATTATCTAGGTGCCTTCACAGCTTTTCCATATAGAAAGGTAGTGAGTGAAGGAAGACACCAAACCATTACCTAGCGTTAAAAGTGCCTTTGATTAAACCCCTTTCAACCCACTATAGGAACGGTTAACTTAAAGCACAAATAATAATATTACAAGACATTATTTCGGGGCCGATTGTTTATCCCCAGTGGAGTCGCCAGACTGTGGGACACAGAAACTGGGCGACGCATCCTGTTCCGGGCTCGCGGTCCGGTTGGGAGTAGGGAGTAGCCCGCGGGGGACTAAACCAGAGAATAATGGAGTCGCCACCCGGTGTGAACCGGGAAAATGATTTAAGGCCGCACTCACCCCTCGCAAGGGAAGACCTCAAACCGTTGGGTTCGGAATGGTCCCTTACTTATGCCACTTGTAATAAAATGATTTGTGCAATAATTTAATCGAGTCTAGCAACATATATTCCTAAGGGGTATTTTACTCCTAAGTTCGCATGCATACATCAAAAGTTCATCTAGGTTCACATGTAACACGTTTTCATATTTGCATACAACCTATTTGCATATAATCTATTTCCGAATTTACATGCATAAAGCTAAATTGAAATACGGCAAGCATACAATGTCATAAACACATTACATTGGATCATAGGCATGCCAGTAGATAATAATTATACAATCACGCATGAAAGCAAATCGGAATAACGGCAAGCATACAACTTCATGAACATGTTGAATGGATGAATGCGGAAGCATAAGTAGATAACTATCGTGTAAACATGCATCATGGAAACGAAAATGTGATCCTGTGAACACAATAAATGACTAAATGCGAGAACATGAACAATCAAAAAGGCAAATGACAAAACGAGTAACCATGCATGAGATGTGATGAAAGATGGCCTATTTACCGTGGGCGTTCGTGCGGCATTCGTAGCCGCGTTCGAACGGTAAACAGAAGGTTCGCGTTCGAACGAACTGAGACAGAAAACATGCATTTGTGCGGCGTTCTGAAACGCGTTCGAACAAGGGTACAGCAGTGACCTCCAAAATGCAGTAAACAACATGACACATACGTGAACGGATGAATAGATGACACTTAATAAATAATAACGGGCTAAAAGGCGCGGCAAAGCATCGTGGTAAAGGATTTTAACCCCTCGACATGGAGGACCTTTAATCCGACTTACTAAGCCCATGCGCTTTATCATATTATTACACAAACAAATGACATGCATAAATTAAATAGCGGATAATAAAAGAATCAAAACAACATAAAACAAAATATGCGCCGTTTGCTCAAGTGGTACGTGGAGTTCTATCCCGAGTACAGATCATACTACCGTCCATTCGGAATCGGCTATGAAATTTATGTCCGGGTTTCCTTCCTATATACCACGAGAGGCGACGCATTTTTCATTTTATTCAAGGGCCACAACATACATCATTTCACAATACATGCATTTTCTATCTATTCAAGGGCCACAATATGCATCACTCCTTAATAATCATGCAAACGAAACTCAATAAACAACAAAAATATGAATGAAAATGGATGTGAAAAATACCCTCAGGTCTAACCTTTTATGTCGACTTTCGGAAGCGCGTTACAAGTCCGTCGGAAGGGCTATTACTCCGCAGCTTTTCTGGTTCACTAGTCTACCTCTTTCTTCGCTACTTCCCTGCTCAAGCTACTGTTTTTACTCCGTTTTGATGTTGTTTTGCTGCTGTATTTTGGTCACTGTTTTTGGTGTTTTTGGCTACTGTTTTGGGTGTTTTTGGCTACTATTTTTGCGGTAAACGGGCTGCTGTTTTGGGCAGTTTCTGGTGTGGTTTTCGGTCAATGCAAGGATAGTTTTGGGTGTGATTTTCGTGAGCAGTGAGGGGTGTTTGTTTGGCATTGAGTGTTGAATGGTTAGGTCAGTGTGGCGTTGAGTGTTTGTGGATAGCTTGTGTCGGTGGGTTTTGTGGCCAATTAAGGGTTGTTGAAGGTTGAATGGGGGGCACGTTTTTGATGAAATAAGAGACGTGTGGCTAGGCGTTACACTAGGGGTGAAGGCAGGGGCTGAGTGCGTTGGTTCGTGGCTTTGAGTTGCTGAAGGGTGAGCTATTTTGCGTTGATTGTGAAGGTGGCGTAGGGCAGTGAGTGACTTTGGGAGTGAAGTGAAGGCTTTGAGTCAGGTTAATGGTTTATGCGTGAAGTATGGCATGGAGAAAAGGCAATGGATGGAGGCTTGAGGCGTGGAGTGCTAGGGTGTGTTGATGAACGTGAGGGTGAGGGCAGTTACATGTTGCGCTATAGGGCTGGTTCTTTTTCTGTTGTTCTACCGTAAGTTGTTGGAGAGATCTATGTGTGTGCTGAATGTGTGTCTATTTGTGTGTTTTGCTGTTGCTTGAGTGGTGTGTCCTCTTTGTATAGGGTTTATTCATGCGTTTTATGATAGAGGGTGAAGGCTGTTGTTTGTCGAGGAGAAGAGAGGAAGTGAAGAAGATTAGGGTTTTTTCATTACTTTGGTTTTTGGTTACATATTGAGAGAGATGACAGAAGGCCGTGAATAGTCTACCGGAATGGGGTTGGTTTATGTCATATTTTATAGTAGGGTATTAGGGTTTGCATGGGTTTTGAAAAAAAGGAAATAAATCAATTAAATTATGTGTGTGTTTAATTTTAATTATTTAAGGCAAGAAATTATGTAATTTTGGTGGGGAATTATTTAAATTAGGTGAGTGATTTAATTAAATTTAGGAAGAGATTTCTTTAATTGGTAGGTGATTTAATTAAATTAGGAATTTAATTTAATTAGATTTTAATTTAATTTAAATTTGTGACATGTTTTAATTATTTCTTGGATTGGGCTTGGATGAGATGGGCTTGGTGTATGTCTTAGTGATGTGTGGGCTAGGTGTGTGGCTTGCGAGGGTTTTTAGGCTAAATATGCTTTAAAACGGAGGTCCAACGAGTGAGCCTGGAGCTAAACAAGCGAATAAAATTTAACGAAATACCGATTCCCTTCCGACAACCGTTTCCCGCAACTTCCTCGACTAAAAAGTTAGTGTCTCCAAATGAGACTCATCATAGGGACTCACATGCAAAAATACAGTGCCTACAGATAGGTTATCAGAATTGCATGAACAAGTTCATTAATGATTAAACAAGTCATTCTCAAGTTATGTTATGTCATGCATGTTCATATTAGAGGCTTATGGAGATGATGACTCTGTCTCCTATCAGTCATGTTCTGAATATACTGAGATGTGACATAATTAATCACACACTTATTATAAATTTCATGATTTACTATGAGAAAAATGATGAATGTCTAACAATTCTTGTTGGTTTTTCAGAGTTTATATGCAGCGAAAACATGTTCATAATATAAAAAAAATTATTTGCATGAACATTAAAGAACCGGATCTGTATTTTCTAGTATATTAATAATATAAATATAATTAGATCTTAAGAAAAAAGTATACATGTAGATCTGGATCTCTTTGAATCACAATTTTTTGAACCACAATCTTCCTCGTCTTATCTCCTCATCTCCAACGGCACATGTGGGCGTGAAAATAATTACGAACTCTAATTTTTATGAAAGATTCGTTACTCAAAGTATGAGACGAATCTTTATTTCTACTTTCTTTTGATTTTCTAAAAAAACAAAAAAAACTATTTTTATTTTTCTTTCAACACACACGTTTTTTCTACCCCTTTTGATCTCACTTGGATTGCTTTTTATCATCCACCAAATTCTAAAATTTGGATCGCTTTTTGCTTTTCTTTATATAAAAAACAAAACAAAGTCACTTTATATTTATCCCTTAAAAGATAAAATGATTTGATATTTATCTTTTAATTTATGAAATAGTTTTAATATTTTATATTTCAAATTCTTTTATCATAATTTCAACTTTTTGAAATTAAGATAAATTTGAATAAAATATTAACTTATTAATATTTGTTTAATCAAATATTAATTTTCTTATTATCAAAAAAGATTTTTAAATTTTCAACTTTGGAAAATATTATCTCAATTAATTAAAATTTAATCAATCAAATTAATTAAAAATTAATTTTCATAAATTAATAAATATATATATTATCTACTGATAAACATATATTATGACAACTTTTATCATAATTTCCAAACAAGAGTTATATGGAATAACTAGAGTGTAAAATAATTTAAATTATTTTAAATAATTCACAATTATTTTTCTTTGCAATTATTATCGTTCGAACAGTGATAGAAGTCGACGAGGGGGACTATTTTAAATAATTCACAATTATTATTATTTTTGCATGGATGGATACCGGCTGTATTCTTATGAGCACATGTGATGGATCCACTTTTGTGTGTATTTTTGTGGGATAAGTCATGATGCTGAATGATGTCTTGTACATGGTTCATGGTATGTAAAGTTACCTTAAGTAACTCATGTGTAATATATGCCAGTTATGCATGTTTTCAGTGTTGGGTTTCTATTATAGTCCCAAGATCAATCAAGCAATGAAAATATGTGAATACAATAAAGAAGTATGGCGGAATCATTCTTACAATGATCGGATTTTGATGCGATGAACACAAAACTTTTCCTCCATTCCTTGAAGCTCTCGGCAATGGCTCTCTTTGTGCTCCTTTGATATTCAGTCAACCTCCATGGAAGTCCTCCAAGCTCCAAGCTTTGATTTGAAATTCCATGCTCAAGGGTTTATTTCCCTATCACCTTTGGATGACTCTTTAGTGTGCTAGCACTTGGAAAATTTGCCACAAATCTTCCTAAGCTTCTTGCTAACTCTCGGCTTTGAGAGAAATTTGAGAGACAAATTTGGCCCTTGGCCGAATGAAGGAGGAGAAGAGAGAGAGAAGAATGTGCTGTGTTTGGTTTCTAAAACCTAATACAAAAATCCTACACCAATTTTGGTATATGTTTTTCCAAAAAACAAAAGGCAAAAAAGGAGGGAAAATTGCATTGAATGCATTCAACAACCACCATCAATGAATAGTGACTGGTTGTCAATCACTAAAAGATGACTTGACATCCATCACTAAAGTGAAAGGTGATGTGACGCGTGATGTGACTTGTGGGCCGCACTTGAATTCGAAATGCGAGTGGGCCCGCAAACACTCCCGGGCTCAGGGTTCGCTAATTCCGAATTAACGAATTTTCCGTTGCGACGTAATTAAATCAAATTTAATTAAATAATTATGCCTAGCAAAATTACTATTCACATCGCTAGCGAATTAATTCTAAATTAACTCGTTTGCTCGAATTAAAATCCAATTTTAATTTCGCGTCGAAATCCAATTTCGTATAATATATCGAATATATTATTTTATCGATTAATTCCAAATTAATTGTTCTCTCTCTTTAAATAATATTTTATCCCAAATAAAATATCTCCGTAATTAATCATAGATTAATTTTCTCTCTCTAAAAATTAATCATAGATTAATTATGTGCGAGTGATACGTCATCGATGAATCTTCGGGAAGCGACCCATGAGATCCTCAGATATGTTGGCAGTAAATCCGACCGTCGGACTATCCGAACACGTACGTACCTAGTACTACGTTTTTACCGATTTACAAGACATGGTTGGCTTCTAGCAAAGCACCGTGCCTACCCAATTCTCCAGAAATATTCTTAAAGGAATATGTAATCTATATCAGACGTAGTATACGTAGTATTGCGTATTGCGATCCAATATCGGATGTCACGTGCTAGGCCTGGGGCTGGAATTATGTCTGCCCCGTATGAAGCACATGTCGGATCTCTGGTAACTAGTCTCTATAATCGGATAAACATGACCTAGTCATAATATCACGATAGTTGCAGCATATAAGAGCACCAGTTCCGTATCCTACTTGATCATCATCTTCACTATGACTGAAGTGATACTTCCATCTTGACATCACACCTAATACACTACGATTCTCAATATACCCAGAAGAGGCGTACACAGAACCGATTAAAGCCTTGGACGACCAAAACCAAAGTATATTGATTGTCGCAAGTATTAGCAGTGCAAGTCTCAGGTTAAGACCAAATACACCTACCCTGATTCGGACTTCCATAGACAGATAGTCATACTACCAATGGAATTCCGATGGGTCTATCCAGAGCGAAGTTGTTTCCGTACCATCAGTAAACACAACCTCCTATTACACTTGCATGAGTATCCAATATCCAAATATATGAGAACTATGTCGTTATGCTCCCATAACACGCACAAGTGCAATACCAGTCTATTCCGTATTATCGATGTCCAATCTCGATAATACTCCGACTATGGATGTTTTAATGATTAAACCTTCATGGATTGATATTGTCTCATATCTTATCAATCTGGAACTAATCATATGGACTTTTACCATTTATATATCCCGGTAATCTAATTACAAATGATAAAAGAGAAATTTCCTTTGTCACATAGTTAATTTGTACAACAACACCATGATTTGTACAAATAGTGATGCTTTGGGTCATAATTGTCCAAAAATCTCCCACTTGGCCTATAGCCAATCACTCAAGTGTCTTACACTTGAACTATATACGGTTCGCTCAAACTTCTGCTGGGAAAAATGCTTTCGTCAGTGGATTTGCATAGTTATCATCTGATACGATTTATTCGATCATCACATCGCCATGATGTATAATCCGAAGGAATCAGATGAATAGTTGAAGTATATACTTCGATCGTTGATGAGACCATTAATTTTTTAGCTTGTGTTGTAGCCTAGCTCAGCTGCTAACAGAACTATTCCTAATCTAATTAGGATTATTAAGATCCAAAGTGCTTCTATTGCTGCCTCAGCTGCAGCAATATTCCATTTTTGTTATTTATTCGGTAACAGTATCTTGCTTGGAAGATATCCAGCTCACTCTTCCGTTATTCAAACTATATAGTACCGTTTTTGCGACTTATAATCATTTTTATCAGTTAGGAAACTTGCAACAGTGAACCCAGTCACTTCAAGTTCTCATTCTCCATAGTTTAAGAAAGCTTCCTTAGTTCATCTAAGATACTTAAGGATGTTCTTAACATCAATCCAGTGACTATCACTAGGATTGGCCTGATTGTGACTCCATATGCTCAAAGCATATTAGACACCAGGTCACGTACATCTATTTCAATGTACGAGTTCTCAAAGAGTGCCAACAACTTTTAGATCTATCCCAGTAGATCTGTATTCCTAGAATAAAGGTTGTCTCTCCCAAGTATTCTATGGATAATTTTTCATGAAAGCCAAGCTTTCACCGATTGTATTATGGGAATATCATTTCAAAGAAATTATATGTCATCATTATATAGGACAGTCACTATCAGTACGCTCCCACTAACCTCCTTATATACATAAGAATCATTTCATTTTTGAATTAAATCATAAACCATTATGATTACATCAAAACTATAGTTCCAAGAACGCAATGCTTGCTTCAATCCATAAATGGATCGAATAACCTGCAAACCTTGTTTGCTTATTTTGGTACGACAAAACCGTCAGAATGTTGTAAACATCCTCCAAAAGGTTTCCGTTTAAGGAAAGCGATTTTGACGTTCAGCTCCCATATTTCATAAATGAAATATGCAGTATTAGCAAGCATTATCCAAATGGATTTAATCATGGCAACAAGTAAAAGGTTTCTTCATAATCGACACAATGTTGATAACGATACCTTTTCGCTACAAGCCTAGCTTTGTACGTTGGTATGTTGCCATCCATGTATGTCTTCCTTGAAGACTGATATAATACCAATAGGAACAATGCTTTTCGGTACATCAACCAGTATCCAAACTTGGTTGGTATACATGGAATCCATTTCGGACATCATGGCACTTTGCCATAATAGGGAGTCGATACCTTGTATCATTTCCTCATACGTAGTCAGTTTGTCTTCCTCAATAAGATTGACATCTTTATGAGGTGAGATCAGAAACCCATACCTCCCTGGTTGTTTTCTGACTCTCTCCGACTTACGCAGTTCTTGTGTATTCGAAGATTGTGGTACAGTTTCATCCTTGATGAACTGTTTGTGTTCCATTAGGACTCGGTGCCTAGAACAGTATTACTCTGATTTTCATCGAGTTTTACTTTCCTCCCACTTACCACTGCATAAAGGTATTCCTCGTAGGAAAACCACATGGTGAGCAACAATTACATTGTTCTCTTATGAGTTGTATAAGTACTATACTTTGGTTTCCCTAGGATAACCTACAAATTAGGCGCTTATCCCATTTGGGTTCTAGTTTGGTATCATCCAAACATATGCCTAGCATTCACAAATCTTCAGGAATGAGAAAACCCAGTTTCTTTCCTGTTCATATCTAATATGAAGTTTGTCAAACAGATTTTCATGGAACCTTATTCAAAATAAGTGTTGCACTATTTAGTGCGTATCCCTTGAAGGAAAATGGTAGCTCAGAGCGACTCATGATTAACCTTACTATGTCCAACAAGGTTCAGTTTCTCCATTCGGACACACCGTCAAATTGAGGTGTTCCAGGAGGAGTTCATAGTGAAAGAATACTATATTCATTCAAGTAATTGAGAAACTTATCGTTTAAGTATTTTCAATCACAGTCCAATCGTGATGTATTAATACTCTTGCCGATCTGTTTGTCAACTTCGTGTCGAAACTCTTTGAATTCATCAAAAGTTTCTGATCCGTGTTTAAAAAGAAACATATAACCATAACGAGATGCCACATCTGTAAAGGTTACGAAGTGTTCATATCCACCTCTAGCCTAGCTATATATGGGCCCACTTACGTCACTATGAAAGAGGGCTAACAGATCGGTGGCACTTTGCCTAATAAACTAGATTTGTAGACATCATTTGAATAAAGTCAAATTTGTCCTAGTACCCACTCTTCGAAAGTGTGGATATACGAGTCTTGTTTAATGTGTCCTAGACACCAATGACATAAATAAGTCTCATCATATTAATTCAGTTTGAGCTATTTGTGTGTCATATTATACGTGTGAGATTCATTTATATTCAAAATATAAATAATGTTATTCACATCTAATGTGTTTATCTCAATATCATCTTTATAAAATAAAACACTTTAGTGTTATAGAATATAAAGGTATATCCGCAACGGATTATACTCTGATATAGAGATCATGTTTCTAGTCAAACTAGGTACATTTTAACAGTTTCCTAATTTAAGTACATACCCGAAAGGTAGTTCCTAAACTTAGGTATCTACGGTTAAAACAGCGACTCTCGTCCCATTTTCGATTCGCAGATCAATCTCAACAGAATTCAGTATCCTGCTAATTAGCAGATTCTGCATATCAGTTCATATCTATGTACCACATCTAGTATCAAAATCCAATTTTGAAACTAATAGTGAACATGTTTATGACAAATATACTTGAAGTCGGAGCCTTGCCCCGTCTTCACTTCCTTCATGTGTGCCTTGTCCATACGGCAGTCACGCATCCAGTGACCCCGTTTGCCACAGTTTAGGCAAACATCTTGGGATATGTCATTTGTCTTCCTAGAAGACTGTGATGATTTTGCCTTTGCCCCTTTTAGAAGCTCTGGCTCTGCCTTCTAGAGCGTAGCCATTAACTCTCCAATAGTTCACTCTTGGTTCACAATGAACCTGCCTCAGCTTTCGGGTAGAGACTATAAGATCAAATCTTTGGCAGTCTCAGCCACGTAGGTAATGGCCAGCTAACCTAACTGATCGATGTCAGCAATCATCTGCGCCACCTAGTGCTCGACAGATGTACCATCTGACATACACGAGCTAAAGAGCTTCTTTTGCAATTAGTACTTCTAAGATCTAAGAATAAATCTATGAAGATCTTTAATTTCATCATCAAGGTACAAGGATCTAATCCTTAATTTTGATGACGGAATTAAAGTGTCATTGTGGTAAGCATAATGGATTGAGCACTAAAGTTATCATCACATGAATCTTCCAAAGATCATGTTCTACTATTTGCTCAACTCTGGGCTTAGGCCCAAGTGGTTTCTCTATCAAATAAAGTAACTTCTCAGTTACCAGGACTATCCTGAAGTTTTATTCCCAATCTGAAAATTAAAGCCATTTAATGACATTTTTAACCCAGGTTTATGTTTTTAAACGCTAATCTTTCAGTTATCTTGATTTCTATAGCCCAACTATCCAATCAACGATTTCAGGTACTATTTAATATAATGATTACTATAATCTAACTATATAATCAACTATAAATTAATTATTTAAATTCAAATATATTGATTACTATAATCCAATTACATAATCAACTATAATTTGAAGTAGTTTGAATACAGTCCAACTGTTTAATTAAAACAACGATTAAATATCAGTCCAACTAATAAGTATTTACATTAATGACGAAAAATTGAAATGAGCGTGTATTGGCAAGTATCTAAACGAAATTGCAAATTTAATACTTGCCTCCCACTATTTTTCGGCGAGCCTCTAACCCTCTGTTGAGTACTCGGGAAACCTTGTTTCCTAATGGGCTAGGATCCCGTTAAATAACACACAACCTTGACTTTGGCCAACAAGCTGTATGATATTTAACTAGGTAGATCTCTAAGATCAATTGGATCTCATCCAATTCCTAGATCCAGCAGGTGGACATCCAAGTCCGAAACATATATCTTATATATGCCAATATATCCAATATATTCTCTAACCTTTTTCCTCTGAATCAATTAAGCCTTGGCTTTGGTACAACAAACTTAATGATTCCAGTTAAGCGGGACCCATTGACTTTGGAAAACTTCGTAATTGATGTCGATGGACAAGAAGTGATCTTGACTTTGGCCAACAAATCACAACTTGGACAAGACACCGATATGGAATAAAGCCTTCATGATTCAAACACATCCGCGATGGACAAAGGCCTTGACTTTGGCCAACAAACCAGTGCCAATCTTGGATCTTGAGAATGAATCATTCAATGGAAGGAAAAACGCTTAATATATGTTTAGGGTTTTTTGCGTAATTGGCAACTAATTAATTATCTTTGTTGAGGTCTCATCATACACCCTTAAACATGCATTCTAAAAACATAATAAGGCGCATAAATAAATTTAATAATGATATGCGGATGGATATTTAAAACACTTGTTCCTAGAAAAAATCTCTCTCTTTCCTCTCTCCCGCTAGCACAAATCTTACTTCTACCCAATTACATAACACTTCTAAAGAAACCTCATTTACATTGAGGGGAATAGGTGAGAAGAGAAATACAAAGAATCAAGAGGTAATAGGCTGGACACGCAGGTCCAATTTAATAAATTCTAAATTTATTACAACAATTTCCAAAATTGCCCTCACCCATCTAATATCCATCCGATATACATTATTCATACATCACATCCATGTATTCTCACAAAGCATGTTATCAATCAATCTAATCCAATTAATTAATCTGAAATTAATGACCATCCAATGTTCAAACAACGATTTGATTTGCGCGAGTCCAACTCGTTTTAAGAATAAGTACTCAAAGTACGAATTCTTGAATTATATTAAACTACAACATTAAATCCAATTTTATTTGTATTCAATACTAATTCTTTATTTAATTCCAAATTAAATAATTACACTTTTTAATAAGCCTTTGCGACTTAGATTCTAAATCTAATCATTACGGGTCTCAAAGCCCAATTAACATCCAATGTCAATTTAATTAAAGTCCAATGGGCTTTCAATTAATTTATAAGGCATGGACTTTGGTCAATATGGATCAAACCCAAATACCAAAGCCCAATTAAGGAATCACCCTTATTTTCCAAAATCAATTTAGGCCCAATTAAAATTAAAGGTCCATTTTATTATATTTGGACTTTATGGATATGGTTTTGGGCCCAATTGGATCCAACCAATTAACCTAAACCAAACTTGGCCCAACCAAGCCCATTAAGCCCAAATATAACTTTATAAGCCCAATTCCAAATTTAGCCCAATTAATTAAATTACAAAATTCCAAATTTCACAATTAAAGTAATCTAAAGTGTATAGCCATAATTAATTAACCAAATTAACATTTCCAAAAAATCAATTTACATAATTAATTATGCTAATCATCATCAACACATGTCCAAAATTATTGAATCAAAAATCAATTCATTTTCCATGCTTTTGGTCACGCCAATTTAGGGTTTTTGTCCGATTTCGATTTCAATCAAATTAAATCCTAAATCAACATTTCCCAAGTCTTTCAAACTCATCCAATGATTCAAAAAACAAAATTACCATGACATTAGGGCAACTCAAAGTTTCGACCAAGCCAATAATTTGGGGAAAATTTGATCCAATTCAATTTTCATCAAATTGATCACAAATAACTCTAAGTTATCATCATTCAAGCATACTCAAACAATCAATTTCATCTGAACATGCTCAAGTCAATTTTACCCAATTTTACCCTAAATCCAATTTCATGCTTATATAAGGCTCTTGATACCATTGTTGGGTTTCTACTATAGTCCCAAGATCAATCAAGCAATGAAAATATGAGAATACAATAAAGAAGTATGGCGAAATCATACTTACAATGATCGGATTTTGATGCGATGAACACAAAACTTTTCATCCATTCCTTGAAGCTCTCGGCAATGGCTCTCTTTGTGCTCCTTTGATTTTCGGTCAACCTCCATGGAAGTCCTCCAAGCTCCAAGCTTTGATTTGAAATTCCATGCTCAAGGGTTTGTTTCCCTATCACCTTTGGATGACTCTTTAGTGTGCTAGCACTTGGAAAATTTGCCAAAAATCTTCCTAAGCTTCTTCCTAACTCTCGGCTTTGAGAGACTAATTTGGCCCTTGGCCGAATGAGGGAGGAGAAGAAAGAGAGAAGAATGTGTTGTGTTTGGTTTCCAAAACCAAATACAAAAATCCTACACCAATTTTGGTATATGTTTTTCCAAAAAACAAAAGGCAAAAAAGGAGGGAAAATTACATTGACTGCATTCAACAACCACCATCAATGAATAGTGATTGGTTGTCAATCACTAAAAGGTGACTTGAAATCCATCACTAAAATGACAGGTGATGTGACGCGTGATGTGACTTGTGGGCCGCACTTGATTTCGAAATGCGAGTGGGCTCGGAAACACTCCTGGGCTCGGGTTCGCTAATTCCGAATTAACGAATTTTTCGTTGCGACGTAATTAAATCAAATTTAATTAAATAATTATGCCTAGCAAAATTACTATTCACGTCATTAGCGAATTAATTCTAAATTAACTTGTTTGCCCGAATTAAAATCCAATTGTAATTCCGCGTCGACATCCAATTTCGTATAATCTATCGAATATATTATTTTATCGATTAATTCAAATTAATTATTTATCGATTAATTCCAAATTAATCGTTCTTTCTCTTTAAATAATATTTTATCCCAGATAAAATATCTCCGCAATTAATCCTAAATTAATTTTCTCTCTCTAATAATTAATCCTAGATTAATTATGTGCGAGTCATACGTCATCGGTGAATCTTCGGGAAGCGACCCATGAGATCCTCGGATATGTTGGCAGTAAATCCGACCGTCGGACTATCCGAACACGTACGTATCTAGTACTACGTTTTTACCGATTTACAAGACATCGTTGGCTTCTAGCAAAGCACCGTACCTACCCAATTCTCCAGAAATATTCTTAAAGGAATATGTAATCTATATCAGACGTAGTATACGTAGTATTGCGTATTGCGATCTAGTATTGGATGTCATGTGCTAGGCCTGAGGCTGGAATTGTGTCTGCCCCGTACGAATCACATGTCGGATCTCTGGTAACTAGTTTCTATAATCGGATAAACATGACCTAGTCATAATATCACGATAGTTGCAGCATATAAGAGCACCAGTTTCGTATCCTACGTGATCATCATCTTCACTATGACTGAAGTGATACTTCCATCTTGACATCACACCCAATACACTACGATTCTCAATATACACAGAAGAGGCGTACACAGAACCGGTTAAAGCCCTGGACGACCAAAACCAAAGTATATTGATTGTCGCAAGTATTAGCGGTGCAAGACTCAGGTTAAGACCAAATACACCTACCCTGATTCAGACTTCCATAGACACATAGTCATACTACCAATGGAATTCCGAGGGGTCTATCCAGAGCGAAGCTGTTTCCGTACCATCGGTAAACACAACCTCCTATTACACTTGCATGAGTATCTAAAACCCAAATATATAAGAACTATGACGTTATGCTCCCATAACACGCATAAGTGCAATACTAGTCTATTCCGCGTTATCGATGTCCAATCTCATATCTTATCAATCCGGAACTACTCAATCCAGAACTAATCATATGGATTGATACTGTCTCATATCTTATCAATCCGGAACTAATCATATGGACTTTTATCATTTATATATCCCGGTAATCTAATTACAAATGATAAAAGAGCAATTTCCTTTGTCACATAATTAATTTGTACAACAACACCATGATCTGTACAAATAGTGATGCTATGAGTCATAATTGTCCAACATTCAGGGATTGTCATGTTTTGGGACAAGTTATCAGAATTGCATGAACAAGTTCACTAATAATTAGACAAGTCATTCTCAGGTTATATTATGTCATGCCTGTTCATATTAGAGACTAATGGAGATGATGACACTGTCTCCTATCAATCATGTTCCGAGTATACTGAGATGTGACATAATTAATCACACACTTGTTATAAATTTCATGATTTATTATGAGAATAATGTTGAATGTCTAGCAATTCTTGTTGGTTTTTCAGAGTTCATGTGCAGCGGAAACATGTTCATAACATAAAAAAAAATTATTTGCATGAACATTAAAAAATCAGATCTGTATTTTCTAGTATATTGATAGTATAAAAATAATTAGATCTTAAGATAAAAATATACATGTAGATATGGATCTCTTTGAATCACGAACCACAATCTTCCTAGTTTTATCTCCTCAACTCCAACGGCACATATAGGCGTGAAAATAATTACGAAGAACAATCTAATTTTTGTGAAAGATTCGTGTACTCAACGTATGAGACGAATCTTTATTTCTATTTTCTTTTAATTTTCTAAAAAAAAAACCTCTTTTTATTTTTCCTCCAGCACACTCGTTTTTTCCACCTCTTTTGATCTCAGTTGGATTGCTTTTTTATCATCCACCAAATTCTAAAATTTGGACGGCTTTTTGCTTTTCTTTATATAAAAAAACAAAACAAAATCATTTTATCTTTATCCCTTAAAAGATAAAATGATTTGATATTAATCTTTTAATTTATGAAATAGTTTTAATATTTTATATTTCAAATTCTTTTATCATAATTTCAACTTTTTGAAATTAAGATAAATTTGAATAAAATATTATCTTATTAATATTTGTTTAATCAAATTAATCATATATTATTTTTCTGATAATCAAAAAAGGATTTTTAAATTTTCAACTTTTGAAAATATTATCTCATTTTATTAAAATTTAATCAATCAAATTAATTGAATATTAATTTTCATAAATTAATAAATAGATACATTATCTACTGATAAATATATATTATGACAACTTTTGTCATAATTTCCAAACAAGAGTTATATGGAATAACTAGAGTGTAAAATAATTCACAATTATTTTAAATAATTCATAATTATTTTTCTTTGTAATTATTATCATTTGAACAGTGATAGAAGACAACATGGGGATCGATAAACCTATAATTCTAAGCTTTAATAATTCCATTGATTAATTATAAACTCTTTTATTAATCAAACGAAATTATTAATTCTGGAGTAACTCCATTAATACCCAAAATTTCACTCTTAGAATTATAGAATTAATTACTCAAAGTATTTGTCCATTGATTTAGTTATTACCTATGTAATGATCCTCTATAAAAGATTCGTAAACGAGATAGGTACAAAATCTGTTAACCTCTCTAATTACATATTTATCATTAACTTCCATTAGTTCTCAAGGGAATAATTAATTCATAACTTTTATGAATTTACGTGCTACTCGTTCAGGTCCAGAACTAACAAACAATAGAATCTTATAAATGGATTTCATTGTATCAAGTTAACATTCCCCAGCTATTCGTTCAACTCATTCCCAAAATACAAGGTTTACGAATTATAATAAATACAAAATCATATCGAGTAAATTAAAGAATAAATTAAAATGATATAGGAGTATGCTAAATATAATGAATTAAGATTATCACATATATGACCAACATTATGATAAAATTGATGTTATTTATTTAACAGAAATTGTTAGGACTTTTCAATTTCATTTGGTCATGTCCAATATAATCTTATTATATAAAATACATTCATTTTTATGTCTCTACATATTATAATTTGGATAGAACTATACCATTCATAATGGAATGAACTATATTTATGACTTTGAAATTTTTTTTTTTTTTTGAAGATTCTCAACTTCATATCATAGTCATGGATAAATTTTGATTATTACTCTTTAAATTTTATCCATATATATATATATATATTCGTACTATTTTACATAGACATATACATTTAATTCAAAACTATATAAATAATCATAGAATTTTCATGAATTTTATAAAACAAATTAAAATACATATATGAAATAAAATTGAATCATAAATTTATTAATTCATCATGTTTCGAACATATTTACTTGTCGGGCATAAAAATCCCAACAATTCTATATTTTGGAAAATGTTTCCCTCCAAGTAATTTAATAATACTCACTAGTTGGGTGATAAATCACTTCCTTTTTCTCACACATGTATAATAATAAAGTTTGAGTATTTTGTGTGTTTCAATAAAAAATAAAAAAAAAATAGATCCAGCTTGTTTAGATTAGATATTCGAGTTTATGTAAGAAGTCGTGATAAATTTATGATTATAAATATTAATATGTTAAATTGAATTTTAAAAAATCGCTAAAAAAAGGGAACATCAAGAAATTTGAGCAAATATGTGGAATTTTCAAGAGGTTTTAGATAGAGAAATTTGGAGTATATATTTTAGATGAGAGAAAAAATAAAATAAAATTATATATCAAGACAAAATATTCAACGGAATGACAGAGAAATTAAAGAGATTGTAAATGAATGAAGAGAACAACATTTTTGTATTTTCAAATGATTGAGAAGTAAGTGGTTTCAAAAGACCAAAAATTTAGAATCTCTCTATATGAAAGGGAAGTCTAATTAATTCTCTGAATGGTGCCCCTTATATCACACCTATCAAAAATTAAAGCACTCGATGTACATGGCATAGATTCTGACCCATTATTTGTAGGCCTCTCACCTCCATTTCGAATCTATCCATTTGAAATTTTGATAATTTGATGAATCCAAACCACTCAATTTGTTTTGCTTATTTTCAACTATTGTGTCAACATTTGTTGATTGACATTACTTGTAATATAATCTTTTAAGTTTAATGTAATAAATCAATCATGATCATTTGAATATTAAATTTTTGTTCAACGTTGGAAATTTCATAGTCAAACCATCCAATCCGAACTTAAGCGGAGCATATAAAATCCTTATTTGTCTCAGACTCTTATAAGAAATACACCCATTATACTCAAATTCAGGATCTGACAAACAAGTCTTAAGCTTTTTGCCACCAAACCATCCTTCTCGGGAATTTGAATATTAGCTTATTCTTACTAATATCCTTTTATTGTTTATGATAATTTATAATCATTACATCCGAAATGGCATCAATATGTAATTTTCAATTCGATTTTTTTTCTTTACAAAATGGTCAATATCATTAGTATGTCTTAATATGTATGCTTATTTATTAGACATTATTGGTACCTAGTTAGTAAGATAAAGTATTATTAAGAGAGAACTTAAATTTAAAATTGAGAATAAAAGAAGAGAGGGTATAACTCTTTAAACAGTGAGAAATTATCGATAATCGACGATTTCTCGTCGATCACTACCAGATTGATTAAGTTTTGTAAAAAAAAATCAATTATTTAGTTGATTGTCGAAAAGTACCAATATTTGGTGGATTAATCAGTGATTAACCACCGATTTTCAATTTTTCAAAATCATCTGATTAACCACAAATCAGATGGTAATAATTAATCATATGATTTGTAAAAGATATATTTTTTTGTCATTCTTCTTTCCCGATTATTTCCAATTAATCCATAATTATTTATGATTAATTATAAATCCCTATGCTGATTTTCAATTAAATTACTCATGTTATACTATAAGGATGTGACATGGATAATGGATAGATCTATATGTTATCAAAAGATAGCATTCTGTTAGAGATTCTTACTTTAATTTATTGGAGCAAAGCAATTGGTGGGTGTGGCTCCAATTTAATTAGTGGTGGAACTACACTTTTTTTTGTTTTTAATTTCAAGATTGTGAGTCAATTCATGAAGAAATATAGCAATAATGTAGATAGAAAATGACATGAAGATAGATTTTATGTGTTCGGAATAGGCTTTATGATTCATTGTTCACACAGTCAATAGCCATTTCAAATTATTATATATATGCATTGATGTTGGCGATGCAAATTGGAGTGGAAAAAAAAAGGCTGTATTTTAATTAAGTGGGGGGGTTTGGAACTCAAATAATGGAAACTGAAACAAATTAATCAAAAGATTGTATGTGATGTGATCCATCACTTGGGATGATATTAACAGGATTTTGATTCGAGGAATCCTCTCGTAGC
The DNA here is from genome assembly GCA_019454045.1 of Zanthoxylum bungeanum. Classification (NCBI taxonomy): domain Eukaryota; kingdom Viridiplantae; phylum Streptophyta; class Magnoliopsida; order Sapindales; family Rutaceae; genus Zanthoxylum; species Zanthoxylum bungeanum. Next base: position 154,929 of record SKCR01028602.1, read on the forward strand.
TAAATGGTAAATCGCTCACTTCCATTATCGGTGAGTAAATATTAGAGTTCGGGTGTATTTTAGTGGCTGTTATTATCTTCTAAAAAAATAAATCCAATTTATTTTAGGCTCAGATATTCAAATAACACGTCACTGAACACTTTTTTTTTTAGAAAAAAAATCATTGGAAACTCTATTACCGAACCACAGTTTCCACACTTAAGCGGAGCAGGTAAAACCCCCGGCTGTCCCAGATTCTTACAAGAAACACACTCTCTGAATTCGAATCCAAGACTTCAATGTGAGATCCTGAACCCTACACCACCACCCTCTTGAGGACACGTCACTGAACACATTTATAAATACTGCAAGAAATGGCAAATGATTTTCTAGCAATTTTTTTTAAGATAGTTCCTTTTATTAATAATATTGTAGCCAACTATATACATATTTTAAATCAAGCCGTTCAAATATTTTTTTTAATGTTTGAAGAATATAAATATTGTAATAACTAAGAATTATACATGTTGCAAGCTTAATGGGTTTGAAACATTCATATTCAATCAAGCTTCTACTGGAGATTTTACGGTTTTATCGGGACATACAGCTGAAGGTTAAAAATCAAAATTTTTTCGATTTCAATAATTTTTCTTGAATTATTAAAATAAAATAATTTTTTAATCCTCTGTAACAGAAAAAAATTCAGATTTGCAAACAAACCCCCCATATTCCCGAAAATTACCCAGAAATGTAAAGTTTTGCATCTTAATCATTTTGGTCCTAATTTGTCAAATACATAATTAGGTGTTTTCAAAATACTACTAGAATAATTTGTGCATTATATACACATAAATTTACATTCAATAATGAAATGCACCAATTTCGGTTGAGTCATAAAACCTAATTTCTTTAATTAATCAAATTCACTAAAATTAACTCAAATTCATGCTTTAATCCCTTTTTCCAACACCAATCAAGTCTCACCACCATAAAATAATTCAAAAATAATTCTAAGTCATTATTGAGTGTCATAATAACTCTAGAATGACAACTAGTTATCAAATAAGAAAATCAAGCCAAAATTACACTAATTAGGCTTATTATTTATACTACACATGCATGTATTCATCCAATCAAGCATCTAACACTCTCAACAAATATTCAAGAAAGGATAAACTATATCTACATCATATGTAAACAAATAGAGCAAAAGAAACAATTTTCTAATTAAAAAAAGTAAGAAAAATATCTTATTTTTCAACAATTATTCAACCTTTGCTCTAGATCTTCTCTCAATCCCCCTATTTTTTTAGGAAGCTTAATTAATGAAAAATAAAATGAACAAAATTCATTTATATACCTAAACCCTAGGAGGCAGAAAATGGAGCAGCAGAATGGTCATTTTGGAACTTAAAAGATAAGATCAAAATTACTTTAATTTAATTCATGCCATTTGAACTTAATTTTATTTGACCATATTTTAGGAGCGATGCGAAGTTTACGCTGTGCCCATGACGTTGAAGACCACTACACTGTTGGGCTTGCAGCCCGTAGAGAGTACGGATAATCCAGCGGATGGACTAATCATAGAATAATGGAGTCACCACCTAATATGAAACACATGAAATGAAGGCCGCACTACACCCCTTGGAAGGTCCGACCTTAAATTATTTTTTTTTGGGCAGTTGTGGAAGCCCTAGGATCGGATCGGTGCCCCGCGCAGTGAAAGTGGGTATAACCCAAGGATATCAGGGATGAGTGTATTTTAAAATATTTAAAATATTTTGATGAAAACTAAATTCTGATATGAGTCCGTAGTAAAAAAAGAGGACCAAATCGGAGTTCGGAAATTTTGGAACGGAGAAAATAAAGTTTTAGTGTTCGTCAGCCTTAGGAGTCGCGACGCGCTGGATTGGGAGTCGAGACGCTCCAAAATGCGAGAGCAACTCCGAGATCTGAACGCCTAAGCGTCGCGATGCAGAAAGATGGGAGTCGCGACGCTCATAGGTCTGATGCTCAGTGTCGCGACGCTGGAGGGTCAGAGTCGAGACACTCACATGGGCAATGAGCAATTTCAACCTTCAAATCAATCATAAACGCTTCCAATTTTCTCCTATCATTTCAATACACCCTAAAACCATTTTTAACATCAAAATCAACCACAACACATGTTATACAACTAACATACATGTATTCTAAATACTTATATGCATTTGTTTGAATCTAAACATAAACCAATTTTAGAATCCCAATAAGAAACGTCTCATGAACAATTCTAGTTCACCTAAAGGTGGTCAAGTGATTCTAAAATGGTAGCCATAGCTCTAAGCTTTAACTTTGAGTTCAAAATTTTTATTAATTATTTCATATCCAACATGAACATCTTTGACCTAATTAACAAGCATATTGTGTTTATACTAAAGTATCCTAAAATAATTTATTAGCCTTATTTCAATATTAAGCTATGTGATCATGCATCCAATACATAATTCATAACTTAAGAGATGTTTAAACTTACCTAGCAAGCTTGATGTAAATATCCAATCTCCTTCTCTTTGCTGAAATGGTGGGAGAACTTCCAAAGTGTTGCAAGCTTGACTTCAATATCCAACCTTGATTCCAATGCTAGCAAGTTTCATTCCAAAATCCAATTTTGATTTCTCATAGATGAAATCTTATAGAGACCTCACAAGCTTCTCTAAACACTTCTCTAACTTAGGCTAATTTCTCCAAGAATTTACTTGTATATAGCTTTCTCAAGGTTTAGCTTTTCTTAATTAAATCATTCATAAAGCTTGCTATTTATAGCAAAACTTAGGTAATTTTTAATTAATAAAAATTATAATCAACTTTTAGGTTGGCTTAATCTAATTTTTCCAAATATGTATAATTAGGTGTGACTAATCTCCATTGTCTACTACTTTGATTTAATCCAATTAAATCAAGCCAAGACCACATATTATTACATACTCACAATTACCATAATATCCTTAAATTGTAGAGATAATTATTAGTTTACTATTAAGCCCTAGTGTAATTATTGAATTAATCCAATTATGTCAAAGTAAATAATCAATGTTATCCAATAACACTTGATTATCTTAGTCTATAATTATAATATCGAATATTATCTTTTATCAAAATTAATCGGCTACCCAAGTGCTCAATGAGTACATTTCATAATGGAAATCTCTAAGTTCAGACACATTCGTCATATAAGCCTAGCTAATATGTACGTAATTCAGCCACATCTGAATTCGCGAAGAACACGAACGACCTTTCTGAACTATACAAGTCGAGGTCATCACATATGTTTAACAATCACTCCGTCGTAGGCTATCCAAGTTATTCTTAGGAAACATAGAATACACCGTCAAGTTTCTGAGGTGTACATCTCATGTCGACATATCCACAATTCTTCATAACTGATGCGATCCACCCTAGGTGATCAACTTTGGCTAAAGCTTTAAGAATCTTGAATTTACTCACATGGAAACCTAAACCCCTTATGGTACACATACGAGCTGACACATTCTATCTTGATTCGCACTTGATTACAGAGTGCATCGGTCCACACCCAACGAACATCTAGAGGCCAAAACCATGAAAGGTTTCTGACATACATGGAATCAAAGTGTGGAGGATCTCACACAAAATCAATGATATCTTATAGTCAAAGGATTATATATGCTACTCGACTCGAGAAGATTCTTATTGACGGTGATGTGTACTTCCAACTATTAGGAATCACCTGTGAGTCATTCAGTATTTGGTCCAACCAAAACCCACACATCTATACGAGTTTTCAAAAATAATGGTACATCGGGTTAAACCATTGGAACTCCAATTCCAATATATGACATGTGCTAGTCTTCTAGGTTATAGGAATTCGATCGTATTCCAAAACCAACGACCACAAATATATATATATATATACACACTTTAAGAATAGTTTACAATAGTAATATTTATCTAAATATTGGACCATCCAGTGTCCAGTATTACTACAAGGCTATTCTAAGGTCGATGTCATTCTTAGTATATCTATACATCAATCTAATATGCATAATGACAATACCAATAATAAGTTATGAAATGAAAATATAGTTATTTTATTAATAAATAATAAAATGTAAAATTTGGATTGGCGCTCCAAGAATAACCTCTAACAAACTCATACTTGCTTAGTGACAATCTGGATGGTACCGCAGTCTCATCTCCTCCTTAGGAGGTAAGGCCTTTGTAAGCGGATCTACTATGTTGTCTAGTCTTTGAACCTTCAATACCACTATGTCTTTGCGTTCAATAATCTCTCAATATACGCGGTATTTCCTTTCCACATGTTTAGACTTGGAATGTGCCCTCAGCTCCTTAGCATGTGCAATGGCTCCGCTATTACAATAAGATTGAATCCGCAGTGCTAGGTACAATGCCAAGTTATGTGATAAAATTTCTAATCCAAACAGCTTCTTTAGTAGCTTCTAAAGCCGCTATAAATTCCACCTCAGTGGTGGAATCAGCTGTAGAGCCTTGCTTTGAACAACGCCAACTAACCGCACTATCGTTAAAGGTAAATATATAACCTGATGTAGATTTTCTATCACCTGGATCTCCTTGGAAGTCGGAGTCTGTATAACCCTTAATTTGTAGCTCATTTTCTCCATATATCAAAAACTTATCCCTAGTACCCTTAAGATATTTCAGAATATGTTTCACAGCAGTCCAATGATCATTACCTAGATCAGATTGATATCGGCTGGTCACACTGACGCCGAAACTGATGTCAGGTCTAGTACATAGCATATAATACATTATGCTTCCAATACAAGATGCATATGGCAAGTTAGAAATTCTAACTCTTTCTTCCTCAATTTGAGGTGCCATTTTCTTTGAAAGATATATGTCATATTGGAAAAGTACATTTGCTACCTTGCAGTTGGTAAAACCGTACCTTTCTAATATCTTATCTATGTACGTCGATTACAACAATCCTATAAGCTTCCTAACTCTATCCCGGTAGAGCCTTATACCTATTATATAGGAAGCTTCACCCATATCTTTCATAGAGAAGTTCTTGCAAATGTAGGCTTTCATACTTTGAATCAATCATATATCATTTCCTATGATAAGGATGTCATCTACATACAAGACTAGGAAAACTGTCATGTTCTTGCTCATTTTCTTATAAACACATGGTTCTTCCCCATTCTTGATGAATCCAGATAATCTAATTATCTCATCAAAATGACAATTCCAGCTACGGGATGCCTATTGAAGTCTATAAATAGACTTTTGGAGCTTACAAATCACGTTTGAAGTCTCACTGGATATGAAACCCTCTGGTTGTTCCATATAGATATCCTCCTCAAGGAATCCATTTAGGAAAGCGGTTTTCACATTGATCTGTCATATCTTATAGTCGTGATATGCAGCAATGGCTAAAAGAATCCTTATGGATTTTAGCATGACTACTGGTGAAAAAGTTACCTCATAGTCAATCCCAGGACATTGAGTGTAACCTTTTCCTACCAGTTGGGCCTTAAAGGTTTCCACCTTTCCATCGGGCCCTCGCTTTCTTTTGTAAAACCATTTACAACCTATAGGCTTAACTCATTCAGGAAGTTCAACTAAGTCCCAGACTTGATTGTCATGCATAGAATCCATCTCAGATTTCATGGATTTCTGCTATTTTCCTGAATCGATATCCAATATCACTTCTTTATATATAGTCGGATCTGTTTCCTCCAAAAGGAGAACATCAAAAATCACTTCAAATGTTAAAAACAATCTCTCAGGAGGCTTTGATATTCTATTCGACTTACGTAGAACCTGTGTTGTAGATCTTTAACCTAATTGGATCTCTAGTTCCATCTCTGGTTCCTTATTGTTAGGATCAAGCTCACTAAGTTCAATCTTTCTACAATTCCAACATTCTCTCAAAAATTCCTTTTCTAGAAAAGTGGCAAAGCGAACAAAAAATACATTTCATTGCTCAAAATCATAGAATTGATATCCCATGGAATTATCAGGATATCTAATGAACCTATATTTATACCCCCTGGGTGCTATTTTATCCCACTGCGCAACTCTAATGTATGCAAGACAACCCCAAATATTTAAATACATAAGACTTGGATTTCTACCGAACCATATTTGATACGGTTTCGTAGAAACAGCTTTTGATGGAACCTTATTAAGTATGTGGGCAGTAGTAAGTAAAGCGTATTCCCAAAGGTAATAAAGAAAATCTGTATAGTTCATCATTGTTCGTACCATATCCAATAAAGTACGATTTCTACACTCAGACACACCATTGTATTGAGGTGTTCTTGGTGGGCTATATTGGGCAAGAATTCCATTCTCCCTTAAATAATTTGTGAATTCTTAACTCATATATTCACCGTCTTGATCTGATCTAAGGCACTTGATGAATTAATTGGTTTGTTTTTCAACTTCGTTTCAGAATATTTTGAACTTGTCAAATGTTTCCGATGTATGTCTCATCAAATAGACATAACTATATCTAAACTTATCATGCGTGAAAGTCACGAAGTATGTTGTGTTGGTTATTATCTAGGTCCCAAGATCAAACAAGTCATGAAAACATGCGTGAATACACCAACGGAGGTAGCGGAATACTCACATCGATCGGTTGAGTCGATTTGGAGATGATTGAAGGCCAAAAACGCACTGCCTTGGCGCATGAACTGCAGCAGTCCACTGTCTCCAAAAACAGAAATTTGAGATGCGAAACGGAGCTCCTAGCTTCGTCGGACGGATCCCGGCTCATGGTCGAACCTCCCTACCACCTTCGCAAGACTCGTAGTGTGCTAGCACTTGGATTTATCACCATGAAAACCCAACTCTTGCTTCCCTAAAGCTCACGTTTTTCTGGTTCAAAACCAGTGAAGAAATTGGCTGTTATTGCCGTGAGAGAGTGAGAGAGAATTGAGAGAGATGAAAGATGTGTATTATATGTAAAATGTGTAAAGACTTTTACTTATATATTTTCCAAAAATATATAACAATTACCATTTGTTTTTCTTTTCCAAAAATCAAAATAAAAGGTAATAGTCTCCCACCAAACAACATCAACTATTCCAACAACTACCATCACTCAAAGTGTCACAAGTTGTCTTTTCAATCAATCACATCAATCAATCACATCACTCAAAGTGACATTTGATTTGACGCTTGATGTGACGAATGATTTGACGCTTGATGTGACTTGCGACGCCGCACTCGAATTCGAAATACGAATGCGCTCGCAATCACACTCGGGCTTGGGTTCGCTAATTCCAAATTAACGATTTTTCCGTCGCGTCGTAATTAGATGATTACGCCTAGCGAATTCACTATTCACGTCGCTAACGAATTAATTCTAAATTAATTCGTTCGCCCGAATTAAAATCTAATTTTAATTCCGCGTCGAAATCTAATTTCGTTTAATATATCGAATATATTAATTTAATCGATTAATTCCAAATTAATCGTTATCTCTCTCTAGACGATATTTTATCTTAGATAAAATATCTCCGTAATTAATCCTAGATTAATTCTCTCTCTCTTCTATATAATCCCAGATTATTCAAGAGTGCGAGTTGTGCGTCATCGGTGGGTTATCGGGAAGCGACCCATGAGATCTCCGGACAAGTTGGCAGTAAATACGGTCGTCGGAGTATCCGAATCACGTACGTACCAAGTACTACGTTCTACCGATTTACAAGACAAGGTCGACTCCTAGCAAAGCACCAAGTCTACCCAATTCTCCGGACATATCCATCTAAGAATATTAAGATCTGTATCAAGCGTAGTATACGATTGTATTGTGTATATCGGCCCAGTATCGGATAGTCACGTGCTAGGCCTGGGGCTGGATAAGTGTCTGCCCCGTACGAAGCACATGTCGGATGTCTGGTTACTAGTCTCTATAATCGGATATACATGACCTTGTCATAATATCCCGATGGCCGCGCAGCACTTAAGAGCACTAATACCGTATCCTGTGTGACATCATCTCCACTATGACTGGAGTGATACTTCCGTATTGACATCACATCCAATACACTACGATTCTCAATATACCCGCATTGGCGTACACAGAACCGGTTAGAGTCCTAGACGACCTCAACTAAAGTATATCGATTGTCGCAAGCATTAGCGATGTAAGTCTCAGGTTAAGACTATACACACCTACCTTGATTTCGGCCTCCCATAGACACATATTCATAATACCAATGGGATTCCGAGGGGTCTATCCAGAGCGAAGCTGTTTCCCGTACCATCGGTGAAACACGACCTCCTATCGCACTTGCATAAGTATCCAATACTTATATATATGATAACTATGCCGTTGTGCCCTCACAACGCACACAAGTGCAATACTAGCCTATTCCGCATTATCGATGTCCAGTCTCGATAATACTCCGGCTAGGGATATTCAATGATTAATCCTTCGGGGACTGATATTGTCTCATATCATTCTCAGTCCAGGAACTAATCATAGGGACCTCTCTTCATTTATATATCTATGGTGATCTAATCACAAATGATGAGAGTGCAATTTCCTTGTCACATAGTTAATTTGCTACAACACACAATGATCTGTGCAAATAGTGACGCTATGGGTCATTTTGTCCAACAATCTCCCACTTGGCACATAGCCAGTCACTCAAGTGTCCCACACCCGAACTATGTACGGTTCGCTCAAATTGCTGAGGAAAGATTTTCGTCAGCGGATTTGCTGATTATCGTCTGACGCGATTACACGATCATCACATCGCCACGATGTATGATCCGAACGAATCAGATGATATAGAAGTATATATCTGGATCGTCGATGAGACCTTTAATTCCTTAGCATGTGCTGACGCCTAGCTCAGCTGCTAACAGAACTATATCTAATCTAATTAGATTTATTTCGATCCAAATGGCTTCTATTGCTGCCTCAGCTGCAGCAATAATCCGCATTTGTTGTTTATTCGGCAACAGTTATCTTGCTCGGAATATTTCCAGCTCACTGTCCCAGTGTTCAAACTTTATAGTATCTCAGTATTTAATTGTTTGGAAACTTGCAGCGGTGATCCCAGTCACTTCAAGTTGTCCTTCTCCATAGTTTAAGACAACATCTTTAGTTCTATCAGATACTAACAGATGTTCTTAATGTTCAATCCAGTGACTATCACTTGGATTGACCTGATCGTGACTCCATATGCTCGAAGCGTATGAGACACCCTATCAAGTACATTTTAAATGTACAATTTCCAAGAGAGTGTTAACAACTCCAAATCTATCCCAGTAGATCTTTATTCCTTGAATAAAGGTTGTTACTCCCCAGAATTCTACGGAGAATTTCTATGAAAGAATATCTATGAAAGCCAAGCTTTCACCAATTGTTTTATGGGAATTTCATTGTCAGTGCCCTCCCACTAACCTCCATATATATATACCCAAGAATTATTTCGTTTTGAGTCAAATCATAAATCATTATGATTATTTCAAAACAACAGTTCCAAGAACCTTATGCTTGCTTCAATCCAAACATGGATCGAATAACCCGCAAACCTTGTTTGTCGGTTATACAAAATTGTCAGGATGTTGTAAGCATCCTCCAAAAGGTTTCCTTTTCAGGAAAGCGATTTTGATCTGCAACTGACACATTTCATAAATGAAATACGCAGTTATCAACAAGCATCTTCAAAATGGATTTACCATGGCAATAGGTAAAAGGTTGAACCGTTATTAATACAATGTTGATAACGATACCTTTCCGTCAAAAGCCCAGCTTTGTACGTTGGTATGTTGCCTTCCATGTATGTCTTCCTTGAAGACGTTTAATGTACCAATAGGCACAATGCCTTGTGGTGCCTTGTGGTACAACAACTAGCATTCAAAATAGTTGTTATACATGGAATCCATTTTGGACTCATGGAAATTTTCCATAATAGGGAGTCGATACCTCGTATCACTTCCTCAAAACGTAGTCGGTGGATATACCTTCATAAGATTGACATCTTTATGAGGTTAGATCAGAAACCCATACCCTAGGTTATTTTCTGACTCTATCTGATCTACTCAGTTCTTGTGTATTCGAAGATTAATGGTACAGATTCATTATTGATGAACTGTTTGTGTTCCATTAAGGACTTCGTGCCTTGAACAGTATTACTCCGATTTTCATCGAGTATCACTATCCTCCCACTGACCACTGTATATCGGTATTCCTCTCAGGAAAAACCGCATGGTGAGCAACAATCACATTGTTCTCATGTGAGATTTACAAGTACTATACTTAAGGTTTCCCTTAGGATAACCTATATTGGCACTTATCCAATTTGGGTCCTTGGTTTGGTATCATCCAAACGTTATGCCTGGCATACCCAAATTATCAGGAATGAGAAACCTCGTTTCTTCCCTGTTCATATCCTATATGACATCTGTCAAACAGATTTATATGGAACCTTATTCTAAATAAGTTTTGCACTGTTAATACATATCCTATTGAAGGAAACAGTAGCTCAGAGCGACTCGTGATAAACCTTATCATGTCCAACAAAATTCGGTTTTAGTTCGGACACACCGTCTAATTGACATGTCTCGGGAGGAGTCCTCATATGAAAGAATACCATACTCTTTCATGTACGTATGAAACTTACTGCTTAAGTATTTTCCAATACGGTCTTACCGTGGCGGCATAATACTAAAGCCGATCTGTTTTTCTATTTCGTGTCGAAACTCTAAAAGTTTCCGATCTGTGTTCTTCAAAAGAAACACATAACCATAACGTGATGCTACATCCGTCAAGGTCACGAAATATTCATGTTCACATCTAGTCTAGCTAGATATGGGCCCACTAACTTCACCATGAATAGGGCTAACAGATCGGTGGCCCTTTTTACTATTACCAAGTAAATAGTATTTTAGGTACTTTACCTTATAAACTAGATTCGCAGACCTTATTTGAATAGTCAAATCAGTCCTAGTACCCACTCTTCAAAAGTGTGGATATACGAGTCTCGTTTAATTGTGCCCTAGACAACAATGCCACAAATAAGTCTCTATTGATCAAATCAATTTGAGCTATTTTTTTGTCATTTTTTATATGTTTGAGATTTTATTATATTCAAAATATAAATTCTGTTATTCACATCTAATGTGTTTATCTCAGTATCATCTTTATATAATAAAACACTTAGTGTTCTAGAATATAAAGGTTTATCCAGAATGGATTAAACACTGATATAGAGATAATGTCTCTAGTCAAACTAGTTACATTATAACAGTTCCTAATTTAAGTACATACCCGAAGGGTAGTTCCTAAACTTAGGTATCTACGGTCGAAACAGCGACTTTCATCCCGTTTCCGATTCGCAGAAAAATCTCGGCTTGAAGTCAGTATCCAGCTCATAGCGGATTCTGAACATCAATACATATATTTAATGTACCACACTAAGTATTTAAATTCTAATTTTAATACTAGTAGTGAACATAACTTTGACAAATATTTTTAAAGTCAGAGCCTCGCCCTTTCTTTAATTCCTTCGTGTCTGCCATATCCAAATGGTAGTCACTTTGGGATATGTCAATTATCTTTTCAATATTTCACAAACCTTTGGCCAAGCCTTGGGTTTCGGAATATCGAAACGATGTGCACCTTGTGCAACACGCCCAATTGTAAACTTTGACTTTTCACCTCTAGAATAGTCAAATCAATTCTCTAAGAATTATTAATTGCAATTTAATACTTTTAAATCTAAAGATAGATTTATGATAAGTATATTAATTAAGCACTAAAGTCATCATCACATAAATCTTCCAAATATTTTATGCTCTACTTATTTGCTTAATTATGGCCTAGATATAACAAGTTATTTTATCCAATAAAGTAACCTATTATGAATTCCCAATAAAATTCAATCATTTAAAACATTTAATCCAAGGATTATATATTTTAAATATTCAACTTTTCAATTCTTTCTTGATTTCAATAGTCCAACTATTTAATCAATTTTAATAAGGTACTATTTATTATAATGATTACAATAATCCAATTATTTAATCAATTATGATTTTAATATTGATTACTATAATCTAATTATAAAATCAACTATCATTTTAATTCAATTATATTGATTACTATAATCCAATTATAAAATCAACTATATATTGAATGAGTTTGTATATAGTCCAACTATATATATTTTAAAAACAACATAAAATATTAGTCCAACTAATACTTTTTAATATATGACGAGTGATATTTGTTTGAGCGCGTATAGCTAGTATTCGAACGAATGTTGCAAATTCAATACTTGCCTCCCACTATTTTTCGTCGAGCCTCTAACCCTCTGTCGAGTACTCGGGAAACCGTGTTTCCTAGTGGGCTAGGATCCCGTTAAATATCACACAATCTTGACTTTGGCCAACAAATTGTATGATAATTAACTAGGTGGATCTCGAAGATCAATTGGATCTCATCCAACTCCTAGATCCGGTAGGTGGACATCCAAGTCCCAAACATATATCTTATATATGCCTATACATCGAATGTATATCCTAACCTTTTTCCTCTGAATCAACTAGGCCTTGGCTTTGGCATAACAAACCTAGTGATCCCAGTCAAGCGCGGACCCATTGACATGGAAGCTTCGTAATCAATGTCAATGGACAAGAAGTGGTCTTGACTTTGGCCAACAAACCACAACTTGGACACGACACCGATATGGAACAAAGCCTCGTGATTAAAACACATCTTCGACGGACAAGGGCTTGACTTTGGCCAACAACCCCTGCCAATCTCGGATCTTGAGTAAGAATCACTCAATGGAAGGAAAATAAACGCTTGATATTTAACGAGGGTTTTTCGCGTGCAAATTGGCTACCAATTTAATTATCTTTGTTAAGGTCTCATCATCATACACCCTTAAACATGCATTCTAAATACATAATAAAGCGAGTATGAAAATAAAATAATAATGATATGCGGATGGATACTTAACACATTGATCCTAGATCAAATCTCTCACTTTCTCACTCAAGCTAGCACTTGTATTACTTCTACCCGCTACACTACACTTCTAAAGAAACCTCATTTACATTGAGGGGAATAGGTGAGAAGAGAATACAAAGAGAATAGAGGTGATAAGGCTGGACACGCAAGTCCAATTTAATAAATCGAATTTTTACAACAATTTCTAAAATTGCCCACCCATCTAATATCCATCCGATATACATTATTCATTCAACACAACCACGTATTCACACACATAAGCATGCTATCAATCAATCTAATCAAATTAATTAATCTGATAATTAAGTGATCATCCAATGTTCAAACAACGATTTGATTTTATTCGAGTCAAACTCGTTTTTGCGAATAAGTACTTAAAGTACGAATTCATGAATTAAATTAAACTACATCATTAAATCTAATTTAACATGTATTTAATACTAATTCACTATTTAATTCCAAATTAAATATCACACACTTTATTTAATAAACCTTTTATGACTTAAATTCCAAATTTAATCGTAACGCGTCTCAAAGACCGATTAACGTCCAACGTCAATTCAACTAAAGTCCAATGGGCTTTTAATTGATTTCTTAAGGCGTGGACTTTTGGTCAACTCGGGTCAAACCGATAACCAAAGTCCAATCCGGGATTTACCCCATAAGCCCATAAATCAATCTTGGCCCATTAGGCCCAATTGAACTTTAAAGGTTCATTAGTTGCATTTGGGCTTTATGGTTAAGGTTTTGGGCCCAATTGGATCCAATCCATTTGGCCTAAACCCAACTTGATAAAATCAAGCCCAATAGGCCCAATTACAACATTAATAGCCCAAATCCAATTTAAGGCCTCAAATAATTAAATTACCAAAATCCAAATTTCCAATTTAATTACCTAAAGTGTATATTATGATTAATCACCCAAATCAATATTTCCAAAACATCAAATTTGTCCAATTAATCATGCTCAATTCATTATTATATGTCCAACACACAAATTGAAAAATCAAACCCATTTACATGCTTCAAAGCTCTCAGCCAAGGAGGGATTTTGTGTCCGATTTGGTTTCAATCCAATCGAACCCACAATCGACATCAAATCACCATCCACTTTGATTTCATACACATCCAATGTCACAAAATCAAAATCACCAAGACATTAGGGTAATAATTCCAATTCGGCCAAGGTGAAAATTTTGGGGATTTATGTTCAATTTAAAATCCAATCCAATTCGTCTTAAATCAACATCATCCTACATGATTCTAACTTCATCCAATGAATCAAAATCAAAAAATTCCAAGAATCCAAAATTCACATACCCATTCGGCCAACTCATAAAATTTGGGCAAAATTGATCCAATCACATTTTGTTGAAATTGATCAAATCAATCTTCAATATAACATATACTAAGCATGCTCAAACATCCAATTTTATTAAATCATGCTCAAATACAAAATACCCAATTTTAAGCCCTAGATTTTCATGCTTGAACCTAAGCTCTTGATGCCATTGTTGGTTATTATCTAGGTCCCAAGATCAAACAAGTCATGAAAACATGCGTGAATACACCAACGGAGGTAGCGGAATACTCACATCGATCGGTTGAGTCGATTTGGAGACGATTGAAGGCCAAAAACGCACTGCCTTGGCGCATGAACTGCAGCAGTCCACTGTCTCCAAAAACAGAAATTTGAGATGCGAAACGGAGCTCCTAGCTTCGTCGGATGGATCCCGGCTCATGGTCGAACCTCCCTACCACCTTCGCAAGACTCGTAGTGTGCTAGCACTTGGATTTATCACCATGAAAACCCAACTCTTGCTTCCCTAAAGCTCACGTTTTTCTGGTTCAAAACCAGTGAAGAAATTGGCTGTTATTGCCGTGAGAGAGTGAGAGAGAATTGAGAGAGATGAAAGATGTGTATTATATGTAAAATGTGTAAAGACTTTTACTTATATATTTTCCAAAAATATATAACAATTACCATTTGTTTTTCTTTTCCAAAAATCAAAATAAAAGGTAATAGTCTCCCACCAAACAACATCAACTATTCCAACAACTACCATCACTCAAAGTGTCACAAGTTGTCTTTTCAATCAATCAATCAATCACATCAATCAATCACATCACTCAAAGTGACATTTGATTTGACGCTTGATGTGACGAATGATTTGACGCTTGATGTGACTTGCGACGCCGCACTCGAATTCGAAATACGAATGCGCTCGCAATCACACTCGGGCTTGGGTTCGCTAATTCCAAATTAACGATTTTTCCGTCGCGTCGTAATTAGATGATTACGCCTAGCGAATTCACTATTCACGTCGCTAACGAATTAATTCTAAATTAATTCGTTCGCCCGAATTAAAATCTAATTTTAATTCCGCGTCGAAATCTAATTTCGTTTAATATATCGAATATATTAATTTAATCGATTAATTCCAAATTAATCGTTATCTCTCTCTAGACGATATTTTATCCTAGATAAAATATCTCCGTAATTAATCCTAGATTAATTCTCTCTCTCTTCTATATAATCCCAGATTATTCAAGAGTGCGAGTTGTGCGTCATCGGTGGGTTATCGGGAAGCGACCCATGAGATCTCCGGACAAGTTGGCAGTAAATACGGTCGTCGGAGTATCCGAATCACGTACGTACCAAGTACTACGTTCTACCGATTTACGAGACAAGGTCGACTCCTAGCAAAGCACCAAGTCTACCCAATTCTCCGGACATATCAATCTAAGAATATTAAGATCTGTATCAAGCGTAGTATACGATTGTATTGTGTATATCGGCCCAGTATCGGATAGTCACGTGCTAGGCCTGGGGCTGGATAAGTGTCTGCCCCGTACGAAGCACATGTCGGATGTCTGGTAACTAGTCTCTATAATCGGATATACATGACCTTGTCATAATATCCCGATGGCCGCGCAGCACTTAAGAGCACTAATACCGTATCCTGTGTGACATCATCTCCACTATGACTGGAGTGATACTTCCGTATTGACATCACATCCAATACACTACGATTCTCAATATACCCGGCATTGGCGTACACAGAACCGGTTAGAGTCCTAGACGACCTCAACTAAAGTATATCGATTGTCGCAAGCATTAGCGATGTAAGTCTCAGGTTAAGACTATACACACCTACCTTGATTTCGGCCTCCCATAGACACATATTCATAATACCAATGGGATTCCGAGGGGTCTATCCAGAGCGAAGCTGTTCCCGTACCATCGGTGAAACACGACCTCCTATCGCACTTGCATAAGTATCCAATACTTATATATATGAGAACTATGCCGTTGTGCCCTCACAACGCACACAAGTGCAATACTAGCCTATTCCGCATTATCGATGTCCAGTCTCGATAATACTCCGGCTAGGGATATTCAATGATTAATCCTTCGGGGACTGATATTGTCTCATATCATTCTCAGTCCAGGAACTAATCATAGGGACCTCTCTTCATTTATATATCTATGGTGATCTAATCACAAATGATGAGAGTGCAATTTCCTTGTCACATAGTTAATTTGCTACAACAACACAATGATCTGTGCAAATAGTGACGCTATGGGTCATTTTGTCCAACATGTTGAACCATCATGAGCGTCATGATTTAATGGACCACAAACATCACTGTGTATTAGCTCTAATAAATCTCCAGAACGGTGTCCAACACCAAAAAATGGGGCCTTTGTCATCTTTCATTAGATGCATGACTTACAAATCTGATAAGGATCTAAGGTAAGATTTTCAATCAAACCATCTGTAGGACACAGGACCTGGGCGACGCATGTTTTAGGCTCGCGGCCTAGTTGGGAAATACTAAATAATATGGAGTCGCCACCCGGTGTGAACCGGGACAAAGATTTAAGGCCGTACTCACCCCTCGCAAGGGAAGACCTCAAACCGTTGGGTTCGGAATGGTCCCTTACTCATGTCACTTGTAATGAAAGGATTTATGTAATAATTTAATCAAGCTTAAGTAACACTTATTTCCAAGAGTATCATGCTTCTAAATTCTCATATGCAAAATAAAACTTATGCACACATTTCACATATATCTCATATCTACAATCGCATGCTTAACATATATCAAAATAGCAACGAACATACAACTTTATTTGCATATTACATTCAAGAAAACACAAGCACACATATTAACCATACAAACATACATATGGGCACTTTTCCAAGTGGTACGTGGAATTGTATCCCAAGTACAGACCGTACTACCGTCCTTTCGGAATCGGCTACGGAATTTACGTCTGAGTTTCCATCCGATATACCACAAGAAATAATACTCAAATGTTATCACGACACAACCATATGAATTGTAAATCATTAACATAGTTGTATTCATACATGTGGGGATAGTTACTAGGAAAACTATGCATGAAATCTAATGAAGATGACTCGATTCAGTGGGTGCGCGTTCGTGTAGCGTTCGTAAACGCGTTCGAATTGTAAACAGAAGGTTCGCGTTCGTGTGGCGTCCGAGAACGCATTCGAACGGAACCAGACCTGATGCATTATGAAACTAAGAAAGTGCGTGGGCGTTCGTATAGCGTTCGTAAACGCGTTCGAACGGTAAACAGAAGGTTCTCGTTCGTATGGCGTTTGATAACGCGTTCGAATGGAAATGAAACTGAATGCTCACGTTCGTATAGCGTTTGTTAACGCGTTCAAACGGAAGTGAAACAGAATGCCTACGTTCGTATGGCGTTCGTGAACGCGTTCGAACATGAGGGAGACCTGATGCATGAAAAGGCAAAATACATGCGCGTTCGAGTTGCGTTCGTAAACGCGTTCGAACGGGAACAGACCTGATGCATGAAATGGGATGCAATACATAAATGACAAAATAAAGGGGGGGCGCGGCGAAGTACTGCCGTAAATGTGGCCTTTTGGGGCTCTTGATCTCTCAAAGAGAAGACCTTTAGACCAACATACTAAGCCCATGCGCTCGACTGAATCATGCATACATAGAATGAAAAGCAATAATATTAAACATAGTGTGCCCGATTGAACGTATCTTGTATCCAACCGAACACACATCAACCGGCGCGGCAAAGCCTCGTGGTAACGGGCTTTAGCCCATCCCCATAGGGGATCTCACATCGCACTTACTAAGCCCATGCGCTCGGTTGAATCATGCATACGAAAATAAAGACAATCATATCAAACTAAGTATGTCCGATTGAACATATTTCGCATTCAACCGAACACACATCAATCGGTGCGGCAAAGCATCGTGGTGAAGGATTTTAACCCTCCAATTAGGGAACCTTTCATCGCACTTACTAAGCCCATGCACTCGATCGTATCATGGGATTAAACAACATACAGAATTTAAATGACAAGAATTAAATAAACCAAAGCAACTCAAAACAAGAGGATGTGCCGTTTTACTCAAGTGGTACGTGGAGTTGTGTCCTAAGTACAGACCGCACTACCGTCCATTCGGATTCGGCTACGGAATTTACGTCTGGGTTTCCATCCTATATACCACAAGAGACGGCACTCTTCCATTCATCCAATACCCACAACACGCATCATACACACAACAAATGCCACAAATAAAGAAAATATAATCAAAAATAAATAACCAGAAATTAAATACGAGTAAGTGATAGATACCCTCAGGTCTAACCTTTTAAGCTGTCTCTCGGACTCGCGTTCCACGAAGATCGAAAGGGGGTAAAGCTCCGCAACTTTTCTGGTTCACTGGTTTGCCTCTTCCTTCGCTGTTCGGCCACTTAAGCTACTGTTCCGACTCCGTTTTGCTGCTGTTTCCTTATGGTTTTGCTGCCGTTCCCTCTGTATCCTCTGCTTACTGTTGGTGGGCTGTTTTGGTCTTCTTGGTGGACTGTTCTGTGTTCCTTTTTAGTGTGGTTTGGTGTGATTATTTCAAAGGTTATAAGTGCAGTTTATGTTACTGTTTAAAGGGATTTTAGGGACTGTTGAGAGTGATTTAGGCAGTTGTGTTTTGTGTAATTTTCGGTGATGTGTGAAGGTTTAAATGGGGTGATTTTCGGTGGTGATTAGGGTTGTTTATGCTTGTAATTTCGGTGATATGAGGGTAAGGTTGAAAGGAATGATTTTTGTGATGTCTAGTATTTCTTGCTATAATTCTTGTGTGAATTGTGTGTATGAGCTGTTAGACATTATGACCCATAGCGTCACTGTTTTGTAAATGATATTGTATTATTGTACAAAATTAACTATGTGATAATGAAATTGCCTTTTGCCGTTTTGTAATTTATTTACTTTGATATATAAATGGCGAAAGTCCATATGATTAATTCTGTATTGAGATGATATGAGACAGTATCAATACATAAAGGTTTAAATCATTAAATATCCCTAGTCGGAGTATTATCGAGATCGGACATCGATAATGCGGAATAGACTAGTATTGCACTTGTGCATGTTGTGAGGGCACAACGGCATAGTTCTCATATATTTAAGTATAGGATATTTCGATTACGAGATATGGCAGATGGACGTTAAAACCGCTTTCCTTAACGGAAACCTTTTGGAGGATGTTTATATGCAACAGCCTGACGGTTTTATCGTACCTAGACTTGCAAACAAGGTTTGTAAGTTAAATCGATCCATTTATGGATTAAAGCAAGCATCACGGTCATGGAATCAGCGTTTTGATGAGATCATAAAAAATTTGATTTCATACAAAACGATGATGACCCTTGTGTATACAAGAAGGTTAGTGGGAGAGCACTGACTTTTATTGTCCTTTATGTCGATGATGTATTGCTTATAGGCAATGACATTCCCATGCTAACGTCGGTGAAAGCTTGGCTTTCATTAAAATTCTCCATGAAAGATCTGGGAGAAGCAGCCTTTATTCTGGGAATAAAGATCTACCGGGATAGATCTAGAAAGCTGCTTGGACTCTCCCAGAGTACATATATTGACAAAGTGTTGAAGCGATTCAGCATGGATCAATCCAAGAATGGATTGATGCCAATATTACGTGGTACCTCTATGTCTAAGGACATGTGTCCTAAGACTCAAGAAGAGAGAGATAACATGAGTCGGATACCGTTCGCCTCGGCAGTCGGATCGATCATGTATGCCATGATATGTACACGACCTGATGTGTCATATGCTTTGAGCATGTGCAGTCGCTATCAGGCCGATCCAGGTGAAGGTCACTGGATGGCAGTTAAGAATATCCTTAAGTATCTTAGATGAACTAAGGATGCTTTCTTAATTTACGGAGAAGGAGAACTTGTGGTATCTGGGTATGCCGATGCAAGTTTCCAAACCGACAAGGACGACTTCAAGTCGCAATCCGGGTACATTTTTTGTTTGAATAACGGAGCAGTGAGCTGGAAATCTTCCAAGCAAGATACTGTTGCCGATTCAACGACAGAAGCGGACTATATTGCTGCATCGGAAGCAGCAAAGGAGGCAGTTTGGATCCGAAAGTTCCTAATTGGATTAGGAGTAGTTCCGTTAGCAGCTGAGCCCGTTCCATTGTATTGTGACAATAACGGGGCTATAGCACAAGCTAAGGAACCAAGGTCTCATCAACGATCCAAGCATGTTCTTCGGCGTTACCATCTGATTCGGGAGATTATACATCGTGGCGATGTAAAAGTCGAGAAGGTCGCATCAGATAACAACATTGCAGATCCGCTGACGAAAGCTGTTTATCCGCAAGTGTTTGAACGACATATACATAGTTCAGGTATTAGATGCTTGAGTGACTGGCTATAGGCCAAGTGGGAGATTGTTAGACATTATGACCCATAGCGTCACTGTTTTGTAAATGATATTGTATTATTGTACAAAATTAACTATGTGATAATGAAATTGCCTTTTGCCGTTTTGTAATTTATTTACTTTGATATATAAATGGCGAAAGTCCATATGATTAATTCTATATTGAGATGATATGAGACAGTATCAATACATAAAGGTTTAAATCATTAAATATCCCTAGTCGGAGTATTATCGAGATCGGACATCGATAATGCGGAATAGACTAGTATTGCAATTGTGCATGTTGTGAGGGCACAACGGCATAGTTCTCATATATTTAAGTATAGGATACTTATGCAAGTGCGATAGGAGGTTGTGTTTTACCGATGGTACGGAAAACAGCTTCGCTCTGGATAGACCCCGGAATCCCATTGGTAGTATGTCTGCGTGTCTATGGGAGGCCGCATCAGGGTAGGTGTATATGGTCTTAACCTGAGACTTGCATCGCTAGTACTTGCGACAATAGGTAAACTTTGGTTTTGGTGGTTGGGGGACCTTAACTGGTTCTGTGTTCACCTCTTCTGGTTTATCAGGAATCGTAGTGCATTGGGTGTGATGTCAAGATGGAAGTGTCACTTCAGACATATGGAGTTGATGATCACGCAGGATACAGAACTAGTGCTCTATAAAAGGTTGCAACCGTCGGGACAATATGACTAGGTCAGTATTGCCCGATTTAAAGAGACTAGTTGCTTGATGTCCGATATATGTTTCGTACGGGGCAGACACATTTCCAGCCCCAGGCCTAACATGTGATCGTCCGATACTGGATCGATGTACGCAATACTACGGTATACTACGCTTGATATAGATCTAATATTCCAGTAAGAATATTTCTGGAGAATTGGGTAGGCATGGCGCTTTGCTAGAAGCCAACCTTGTCTTGTAAATCGGTAAAAACGTAGTACGAGGTACGTACGTGTTTGGATTATCCAACGACCGTATTTACTGCCAACATATCCGGAGATCTCTTGGGTCGCTTCCTGAAGATTCACCTATGATGTTTGATTCGAACTTTATTAATCTTGGATTAATAACGGAGAAACTTTATCTTGGATAAAATGCCTTATTAGGAGAGAGAGAGATCGATTAATCTGGAATTAATCGATAAAATAATATATTCGATATATTATTAAACGAAATTAGATTTCGACGCGGAATTAAAATCGGATTTTAATTCGGGCAAACGAATTAATTTAGAATTAATTCATTAGCGAACTGAATAGTAATTTCGCAAGGCGTAATTATTTAATTCACGTCGCGACGGAAATTCGTTAATTTGGAATTAACGAAACCGAGCCCGAAAGTGCTTGCGGACACATTCGTATTTTGAATCGAGTGATATCCGCAAATCACATCGCGATATCTCATTACTTAATACGAATAGATAGTGAATGTATCTAGTCACCTTTAAGGGATGATGCATTGTCTC
The DNA here is from genome assembly GCA_019454045.1 of Zanthoxylum bungeanum. NCBI lineage: Eukaryota > Viridiplantae > Streptophyta > Magnoliopsida > Sapindales > Rutaceae > Zanthoxylum > Zanthoxylum bungeanum. Next base: position 177,154 of record SKCR01028602.1, read on the forward strand.
TAATCTCAAAGTATGGTAATGATAGCAAATGATGGATTCATTTTGGAGGGAAAGCCATGCACGGTTTTGGAAGGATTTTTTGCATTAAAAAATTCTTTTGGTATTAGATATCACTTCACTTTTCATTTTCCTTGGTCATTCACGTTTTTTGGCATGCAAAAGGAAAAAAATCAAAAGTGAAACACTCTCCTCTCTTCCTCTCTTGCTCACGCCGTGAGCTGCACCAACAAGGCAGAAAAATGTTTTCTCTCTCATTCTCCATTTTTGCTAGCACAAGCAAGGAATCAAAGGAGGTGATAGGGAAACCACCTTGGAGCTTGGAATACACAAAGCTTGGAGCTTTCAACTCTTTTCTCCTCTTGGCCGAAACTTTAAGGATCTTGGAGCTTCAACCTTTGTTCATCTTTTCATCACAAAAGCTTTGTAAGTATGATTCCGCCATGCTTCAAGTTTATTATATATATTCATTTTGTTGTATTTCATAAGCTTAATCTTTCCTTGGGACTAATTATAGTGACCAACAATGGTATCATTGAGCTATGTTTAAGCATGAAATATATTAGGTTAAAATTTGGGTAAAATTGATTGAAGCATGTTCTTGTGAAATTTGATGAATGAGTATGCTTACATGTATATAGAATGATGTTATATGGAATCAATTTTGAGAAAGCATGGGATGATTTTTCCCCAAAAATGTAACCTTGGCCGAATGGGTATGAACATTTGATGTGTTGGAATTTTTTGTGTACAAGATCATTGGATGACTTAAAACGTATACGGGACGTAGATTAGTGATTCAATCGGATTGAAAAACAAATCGACACAAAAATCTCACTTGGCCGAATACTAATGGACATGAAAATGGACTTGTTTTTTGTTCAAATTAATGTTGGACATATGTTTTGAACAATAGATGATTAATAAATTAAATTGGTATTTTGAAATATTTGGTTTAATGTATTAATCTTGGTTTTACACTTTAATTAATTGAATTTTAAAATTTGGAATATTGAAATTTAAATTAATGGGCTTAATTGTTAAATTGGGCTTGTAATATTATATTTGGGCATAATGGGCTTGGTTGGGCCAAGTAGATTGGGCCAAAAGGATTGGATCCAATTTGGGCCTAAATCACTCCATTAAGTCCAAATGTAGTATAATGGGCTTTAAAGTTTAATTGGGCCTTATGGGCTTGAAATTGGTTTTGTGGCATTTAAGGGTGATTCCGTATTTGGGCTTGGTAATTGGGTTTGACCCACATTGACCAAAGCCCAAGCCTTAATAAATCAATTGAAAGCCCATCGGACTTTAATTAAACAAACATTGGATGTTAGTTGGGCTTTGAGACCCAATTAGATTAGATTTAGAATCTAAGTCTTTAAAGCACATTAAAAGTGTAAACATTTAATTTGGAATTAAATAATTGAATTAGTATTGAATACGAATTAAATTAGATTTAATAAGTAGTTCGATATAATTCGTAAATTCATACCTTATGTACTTATTCTCAAACGAGTTGGACTCGCGCAAAATCAAAACCGTTGTTTGAACATTGGATGATCATTTAAACAAAGACTAATTAATTGGATTAGATTGGTTGTAAAAGCATGTCTTGTTTGAATATATATGTATGTGATGAATGAATAGTGTATATCGGATGGATATTAGAAGGGAAAGGGTAATTTTAGAAATTATTGTAAATTTAGAATTTATAAATTGGACCTGCGTGTCCAGCCTTATCTCTTTTATCTCTTTGTATTCTCTTCTCACCTAATTCCCCTCAATGCAAATGAGGTTTCTCTTATTGTATTATGTAATTGGGTAGTAGTAGAATAGTGCTAGCGGGGAGAGGAAAGGGAGTGATTTGTTCTAGGAACAAGTTGTGTTTTTATCCCATCCGTATATCACTATTAATTTACTTTACGCGCTTTATGATGTTTTAGAAGCATGCTTAAGGGTGTATGTTGATGAGACCTAACAAAGATAATAAATTGGTTGCCAATTACGCAAAAATCCCTCAATCTATATTAAGCGATTATCCTTCCATTGAATGATTCTTGTTCAAGATCCGATTGGCATTGGTTTGTTGGCCAAAGTCAAGACCTTGTCAATTAGGATGTACTTGAATCATGAGAGTTTTGTTCCACATCGGTGTCTTGTCCAAGTTGTGATTTGTTGGCCAAAGTCAAGATCACTTCTTGTCCAACGACATTGATTACAAAACTATCCTTGTCAATGGGTCCCGCTTAACTGGAATCATTAGGTTTGTTGTGCCAAAGCCAAGGCCTAGATGATTCGGAGGATATGGTTAGAAAATGTATTAGATACATTGGCATACGCAATATGTTTAGGACTTGGATGTCCACCTAACCGGATCTAGGAATTGGATTGGATCCAATTGATCTGTGAGATCTACCTAGTTAAATAGCATACAGCTTGTTGGCCAAAGTCAAGGTTGTTTGTTATTTAACGGGATCCTAGCCCACTAGGAAATAGGATTTCCCGAGTTCTCAACAGAGGGTTAGAGACTTGATGAAAATAGTGGGAGGCTAGTATGTGAATTTGCAATTTCATTCAGATACTTTGCCTTACGCGTTCTTCAAAATTATTTCGTCTATTTATTATAATTAGTTGGACTAATACATTGTTATTTTTTTGTAACAGTTTGACTGTACCCATTTTATCGTTAACTAGATAGTTGGACTATCGTAGTTGAGATGGCTAGCAAGGTAAATGTCCGAGACATCATCATGGGTGACAATGTCTTTAAGGGGACAAACTTCGCTGATTGGGAAATGAACCTGAGGATAGTCCTTGGGGCTGAGAGGATGCTGTATACTATACAAACACCTCTCCCGCCTAAGCCCACTGACCCACTTGAGCTGGAGTTATGGAAAACTCACAGCAATGATTGTGACACAGCTCAGGCTATTATGTTAGCTTCTATGACTCAACACTTTCGTCGCCAGAATAGGGACTTGGATCCTTATAATATGATGGCTAGACTTCGAGATCTCCACTGCTCCAACAAGCGGATGGAAAGGTATGAGTTGGTGAAGAAACTCTTCCGTGCCCGAATGACTGAAGGCGCATCAGTTGAGGCCCACGGGGCTCAAATGATCGCCGATATTGATGAGTTGGCCAATATGGGAATAGTCTTGGAGGCTGAGCTGACTGTGGATTTGATCTTACAATCGCTTCCCGATACTTGGAAACAAATTATAATCAACTATAAGTTGATGGACACGGATGACTCTCTTGGAGAGCTGTTATCCGTCTTGAAGGAGTCTGATAAAGAACTCCTAAAAGGGGGCAAGCGCGAGGCGCACTATGCATCGACCTCTCAGGGGCCAAAGGCTGGGCTTAAGGCAACTGGAGGGGTGAGGAAGAGGAAACATAAGAACAAGGGTAAAGGCAAGTCGACAAAAGCTTCTGGGAAGCCAAGGAACAAATCTCAAGATGTCTGCCTCAACTGCGGCAAGAAGGGTCACTGGAAACGTGACTGCCGAATGGGCAAGGGACACAAGGAGGATATCAAGGCAGGCAAGGCACCAGCCTCTGTTATGTTTGTTATTGAAATAAATATGACTACTTCTAGTCTTAAAAATTGGATTTTTGATTCTGGTTGTGCTGCTCATATTTGTACTGATTTGCAGGATCTGCAGAATAGCAGGATGCTGGCTTTAGGGGAGGTTGACCTACGAGTCGGAAACGGAACACCAGTTGCTGTTTTGGCTGTAGGGACTTTTGTTTTGGAACTGCCCTCGGGGCATGTACTTAAACTTTTGAACTGTTATTATATACCTAGTTTAACTAGGAATATTATATCTGTATCTTTGTTAACCCAGCATGGGTACACTTTTGTATTTAGAAACACTGGGTGTTATTTATATAAAAATGATGCAGAAATTTGCACTGTTGTTGCAAATAATGGTCTTTATATTTTGAATGTAAATGAATCTCCTAAACACAAAATGACAAACAAAAGGCTCAAAAGGAGTAATCTAAAAGATGAAGCTTACATGTGGCATTGTCGTCTAGGACACATTAACAAGACTCGCATATCCACACTTTCGAAGAGTGGGTACTTGGACGGATTTGATCCTAATTCATATGATGTCTGCGAATCTTGTCTTTTAGGCAAAATGCCTAAATCTCCTTTTAGCGGTAAAGGTGAACGTGCCACAGAACTGTTAGCCCTCGTTCATAGTGACATATGTGGGCCCATGTCTAGCCAGGCTAGAGGTGGATATCGATACTTCGTAACCTTTACGGATGATGCATCACGTTACGGTTATGTGTATCTAATGATGCACAAGTCGGAAACCTTTGAGAAATTCAAAGAGTTTCGACACGAAGTTGAAAAACAAACAGGCAAGAGTATTAAGACATTACGGTCGGACCGTGGTGGCGAATACTTAAGTTATGAGTTTCAAGATTACTTGAAAGAACATGGTATTCTTTCACAGTGGACTCCTCCTGGAACACCGCAATTAAACGGTGTGTCTGAACGGAGAAACCGTACCTTGTTAGACATGGTAAGGTCATTGATGAGTCGCACTGAGCTACCAATATCCTTCTGGGGATACGCATTAAGCAGTGCAATACTTATTTTGAATAAGGTTCCGTCAAAGTCTGTTGAACAGACTCCATACGAGATATGGACAGGAAGGAAACCGGGTTTCTCTTTCCTGAAGATTTGGGGTTGCTGGGCATATGTTAAACGTTTGGAAGGTACCAAATTAGAACCCAAATCAGATAAATGCCTTTTCGTAGGATATCCTAAGGAAACCAAAGGAAATTACTTCTATCACCCGCAAGAGAACAAAGTATTTGTTGCTCTACATGCATTTTTCCTTGAAAAGGAATTCTTAGATGCAGTGGTAAGTGGGAGGAAAGTGGAGCTCGATGAAAATCGTGGTGATACTGTTCCTGGCAATGAATCAACGACGGAACATGAACAGACCATCCGGGATGAGTCTGTACCACAACCTTCATATACACAAGGACCGCGTAGGTCGGAGAGAGTCAGGACAGTACCTGAGAGGTATGGGTACCTGATCTCGCCTCATGTAGATATTAATCTTATTGAGGATAATGAACCGTCTACGTATGAGGAAGCAATACTAGATATTGATTCCGCTTTATGGCAAGAAGCCATGAAGTCTGAGATGGATTCCATGTATGCCAACCAAGTTTGGACACTGGTTGATGCACCAGAAGGTGTAAAACCTATTGGATGCAGATGGATCTTCAAGAAGAAGACCGACATGGATGGCAACGTGCAAACATACAAAGCTAGGCTTGTAGCAAAGGGGTATCGTCAACAATATGGTGTTGATTATGACGAAACCTTCTCACCCATTGCCATGATTAAATCCATTCGGATAATGCTTGCAATAGCTGCATATTTCGATTACGAGATATGGCAGATGGACGTTAAAACCGCTTTCCTTAACGGAAACCTTTTGGAGGATGTTTATATGCAACAGCCTGACGGTTTTATCGTACCTAGACTTGCAAACAAGGTTTGTAAGTTAAATCGATCCATTTATGGATTAAAGCAAGCATCACGGTCATGGAATCAGCGTTTTGATGAGATCATAAAAGAATATGATTTCATACAAAACGATGATGACCCTTGTGTATACAAGAAGGTTAGTGGGAGAGCACTGACTTTTATTGTCCTTTATGTCGACGATGTATTGCTTATAGGCAATGACATTCCCATGCTAACGTTGGTGAAAGCTTGGCTTTCATTAAAATTCTCCATGAAAGATCTGGGAGAAGCAGCCTTTATTCTGGGAATAAAGATCTACTGGGATAGATCTAGAAAGCTGCTTGGACTCTCCCAGAGTACATATATTGACAAAGTGTTGAAGCGATTCAGCATGGATCAATCCAAGAAGGGATTGATGCCAATATTACGTGGTACCTCTCTGTCTAAGGACATGTGTCCTAAGACTCAAGAAGAGAGAGATAACATGAGTCGGATACCGTTCGCCTCGGCAGTCGGATCGATCATGTATGCCATGATATGTACACGACCTGATGTGTCATATGCTTTGAGCATGTGCAGTCGCTATCAGGCCGATCCAGGTGAAGGTCACTGGATGGCAGTTAAGAATATCCTTAAGTATCTTAGACGAACTAAGGATGCTTTCTTAATTTACGGAGAAGGAGAACTTGTGGTATCTGGGTATGCCGATGCAAGTTTCCAAACCGACAAGGACGACTTCAAGTCGCAATCCGGGTACATTTTTTGTTTGAATAACGGAGCAGTGAGCTGGAAATCTTCCAAGCAAGATACTGTTGCCGATTCAACGACAGAAGCGGAGTATATTGCTGCATCGGAAGCAGCAAATGAGGCAGTTTGGATCCGAAAGTTCCTAATTGGATTAGGAGTAGTTCCGTTAGCAGCTGAGCCCGTTCCATTGTATTGTGACAATAACGGGGCTATAGCACAAGCTAAGGAACCAAGGTCTCATCAACGATCCAAGCATGTTCTTCGGCGTTACCATCTGATTCGGGAGATTATACATCGTGGCGATGTAAAAGTCGAGAAGGTCGCATCAGATAACAACATTGCAGATCCGCTGACGAAAGCTGTTTATCCGCAAGTGTTTGAACGACATATACATAGTTCAGGTATTAGATGCTTGAGTGACTGGCTATAGGCCAAGTGGGAGATTGTTTGACATTATGACCCATAGCGTCACTGTTTTGTAAATGATATTGTATTATTGTACAAAATTAACTATGTGATAATGAAATTGCCTTTTGCCGTTTTGTAATTTATTTACTTTGATATATAAATGGCGAAAGTCCATATGATTAATTCCGTATTGAGATGATATGAGACAGTATCAATACATAAAGGTTTAAATCATTAAATATCCCTAGTCGGAGTATTATCGAGATCGGACATCGATAATGTGGAATAGACTAGTATTGCACTTGTGCATGTTGTGAGGGCACAACGGCATAGTTCTCATATATTTAAGTATAGGATACTTATGCAAGTGCGATAGGAGGTTGTGTTTTACCGATGGTACGGAAAACAGCTTCGCTCTGGATAGACCCCGCGGAATCCCATTGGTAGTATGTCTGCGTGTCTATGGGAGGCCGCATCAGGGTAGGTGTATATGGTCTTAACCTGAGACTTGCATCGCTAGTACTTGCGACAATAGGTAAACTTTGGTTTTGGTGGTTGGGGGACCTTAACTGGTTCTGTGTTCACCTCTTCTGGGTTTATCAGGAATCGTAGTGCACTGGGTGTGATGTCAAGATGGAAGTGTCACTTCAGACATATGGAGTTGATGATCACGCAGGATACAGAACTAGTGCTCTATAAAAGGTTGCAACCGTCGGGACAATATGACTAGGTCAGTATTGCCCGATTTAAAGAGACTAGTTGCTTGATGTCTGATATATGTTTCGTACGGGGTAGACACATTTCCAGCCCCAGGCCTAACATGTGATCGTCCGATACTGGATCGATGTACGCAATACTACGGTATACTACGCTTGATATAGATCTAATATTCCAGTAAGAATATTTCTGGAGAATTGGGTAGGCATGGCGCTTTGCTAGAAGCCAACCTTGTCTTGTAAATCGGTAAAAACGTAGTACGAGGTACGTACGTGTTTGGATTATCCAACGACCGTATTTACTGCCAACATATCCGGAGATCTCTTGGGTCGCTTCCTGAAGATTCACCTATGATGTTTGATTCGAACTTTATTAATCTTGGATTAATAACGGAGAAACTTTATCTTGGATAAAATGCCTTATTAGGAGAGAGAGAGAGATCGATTAATTTGGAATTAATCGATAAAATAATATATTAGATATATTATTAAACGAAATTAGATTTCGACGCGGAATTTAAATCAGATTTTAATTCGGGCAAAAGAATTAATTTAGAATTAATTCATTAACGAACTGAATAGTAATTTCGCAAGGCGTAATTATTTAATTCACGTCGCGACGGAAATTCGTTAATTTGGAATTAACGAAACCGAGCCCGAAAGTGCTTGCGGACACATTCGTATTTTGAATCGAGTGATATCCGCAAATCACATCGCGATATCTCATTACTTAATACGAATAGATAGTGAATGTATCTAGTCACCTTTAAGGGATGATGCATTGTCTCTAATCTCAAAGTATGGTAATGATAGCAAATGATGGATTCATTTTGGAGGGAAAGCCATGCACGGTTTTGGAAGGATTTTTTGCATTAAAAAATTCTTTTGGTATTAGATATCACTTCACTTTTCATTTTCCTTGGTCATTCACATTTTTTGGCATGCAAAAGGAAAGAAAATCAAAAGTGAAACACTCTGCTCTCTTCCTCTCTTGCTCACGCCGTGAGCTGCACCAACAAGGCAGAAAATTGTTTTCTCATTCTCCATTTTTGCTAGCACAAGCAAGGAATCAAAGGAGGTGATAGGGAAACCACCTTGGAGCTTGGAATACACAAAGCTTGGAGCTTTCAACTCTTTTCTCCTCTTGGCCGAAACTTCAAGGATCTTGGAGCTTCAACCTTTGTTCATCTTTTCATCACAAAAGCTTTGTAAGTATGATTCCGCCATGCTTCATGTTTATTATATATATTCATTTTGTTGTAATTCATAAGCTTAATCTTTCCTTGGGACTAATTATAGTGACCAACATGAGCTAGAGAGATCGGAGGAGGTTGGGTGGCTTGGTTAGGGGTTGTTTATATAGAGAATGGCTAGGGCTTCACCTTGTCTCACAAGGAAGAGATTTGGTTTCCAAATAAGGAGAGATGGGAAAGGCATATACAAGATTGAGGGGGGACAAAATATTTTAATTTAGGAAGTCAACTAATTTAAATTGGTGTATATCTTATTGAATTAGGAAGTCAAATATTTGATTGGTTTTAATTGGTTATGATTGATTTTAATTAGGCAAATCTTATTTTTAGTTTTAGTATATAATATATTTGATTTATTTATATTAGGCATGATTTTATTTTATGTTTTATTTAATTGGTAAATGATTTAAATATTTTATTTAATGTTTAATATTTATTTATTTAATTTGGGATGTGTTTTATGGGCTTTGGGGGGCCAAATGGGCTGGGGTGTGAGGCTAGCAGCAAAACCAGAATTACCGGCTCCGTTCGAACGCCTCCTCGCACGCGGCACGAACGTCCGCAATCTGCACGAGGTTCGAACGGAGGAACGAACGCAGCACCAACGAAGACAGCGAACTTGTGGAATGAACTTGATGACATACTTATTCTGAATTTCCCCTTCCGACCTCCGTTTCCCGCAATATCCTTAGCTAAAAAGGTAGTGCCTCCAATTTGAGACTCATCATCGGGTTTCACATGCGAAAATGCAATGCCTACAGTCGCCCCCACTTTGATGGGACTTATGCAGTGTGTGACTTTGAACAATCCTATCAAAGTTATGCAATGCATTTTTACTTACCTGGCTCGGCTGCCACCTCGAGTTGAGTTGATACTGCAGCGGACCTCGATCCTGGGACGCGTCCCAATAATTGCAACTGACAATGGGGGCACCTCGACCCAACACCGCTGACCATAGGGACCTCGCCCTGGAACTGATGATGTAGTGGGCACCTCGACCCTGGGCACCTCGACCCGGAACTACAACTGACAACGGGGGCACCTCGACCCTGGGCACCTCGACCCAACACCGCTGACTATAGGGACCTCGCCCTAGAACTGATGATGTAGTGGGCACCTCGACCCAGAACTACAACTGACAACGGGGGCACCTCGACCCTGGGCACCTCGACCCAACACCGCTGACTATAGGGACCTCGCCCTAGAACTGATGATGTAGTGGGCACCTTGACCCTGGGCACCTCGACCCGGAACTACAACTGACAACGGGGGCACCTCGACCCTGGGCACCTCGACCCAACACCGCTGACTATAGGGACCTCGCCCTAGAACTGATGATGTAGTGTGGAGCCTCGCTCCTCAGCCGATATGGGCCTCGCCCCCGAGCTGATATAATGTGACATGGAGCCTCGCTCCTCAGCTGATACGGGCCTCGCCCCCAAGCTGACATGATGTGATGTAGAGCCTCGCTCCTCAGCCGATATGGGCCTTGCTCTTTTCCTTCTTCATCACCGGTTTACACAAAACAGCACAAACACAAAAAGATGCAATATAGGTTACGTGTATGCATGTATGTATGAGTTTTTTCATTCCGTTGGGTTAGGTCTTCCACTGGCGACCAAGTCTTCTTAAGCAAAGTACAGCTTCAGCCTGTCGACATTGATTGGTTCTGTGAATTCATTTCCCTCGAGATCTGACAACTTCACTGCTCCATTTCCCATGACTTTCTGAACTATGTAGGGTACTTCCCAGTTCGGCCTGAATTTCCCTCTCGGATCTGTCATCGACGGCCTCGACTGCTTAAGTACCAAATCACCCTTTCTGATCTTGGTGGGGCGTACTTTCTTGTTGAATGCCCGAGCTAGTCTCTTCTGATACAACTGCATGTGATACAAAGACGACCGCTCCGTGTCATTCCCCATGTTCCAGATGCCTCTGAATGTCATAATACCAAGGTACCTCTGTTGGTGCTATTCTGTTGGTGCAATTCTGTTGGTACCAAAGTACGACCGCTCCGGGGCGTACTTTCTTGTTGGTGCTATTCTGTCTTTTCTGCCCGCCCCTTCCGGGAATTCACCATATTCCAGATACCTCTGAATGTCATAATACCAAGGTTTACCGTCGTCAACCTCAACTTCCAGAATTCTTTCTATCTCATAAGCAGGTTTACTTGCTGTTGTCAGTACCAACGGTCTCATCACTAACTTCTCTGGATTTTCCCAAGTCGCTGCTAGTGTAGCCAATGCGTCTGCCATCTGATTCTCTTCTCTCGGTAGGTGCTGAAACTTACACTCGGGGATAACCCGTGCCAATTTTCTGAGGTGAAGAAGGTAAGGCTTCAACCGTTCTTCCTTCAATTCCCATTCTCCTCGCATCTGCTGGACTACCAACAAAGAATCTTCGTAGATTTCAACACTTCCGGCCTTCAAGGCTATCAATGCTGTCAAACCAAAAGCACATGCTTCATACTCGGCCATGTTATTAGTCACTCTGAATGTCAACCTCTTGGCCAAAGGCAAAGTCTCTCCCTCGGGGGTTACTATCACGATCCCAATTCCGGCTCCCTTGTAATTCACTGCTCCGTCAAAGTACATCTTCCATCTCTGAACTGTTATTGCTTGGATCTCTTCATCTGGAAACTCAAACTTATACTGATCCCCCTCAACAGGTTGCAATGCCAGAAACTCCGCTACTGCTCGTCCCTTGATCACTTTGGAGGTGAGATACTCAATGTCAAACTCTGTCAACAATACCAACCATCGGCCCAGTTTTCCCACTAGTGAAGGCACTGAATGAAGATATTTCAGAGGATTCTCCTTTGCCACTACCTGGATCTTGTATGACTGGAAATAATGCCGCAACTTTCTGGAAGCCCATACCACTGCAAGACATATCTTCTCAACTTCCTGATACCGAGCCTCATACGGAAGCAGCTTCTTACTCAGATAATACACTGCATGTTCTACCCCTGTCTCATCTGCCTGTACCATCATACCCCCCAATGCTTCTGATTCTATAGCCAAATACAATATCAAAGGTCTGCCCGGTCTCGGAGGTTTCAATACAGGTGGCTTTACCAAGTACTCTCTGATTCTGTCGAAGGCGGTCTGACACTGTTTATTCCATCTCACTGGCTGATCTTTTCTCAACAGTTTGAAGATAGGCTCACATACCGATGTCAGCTTGGCAATAAACCGACTGATGTACTGAATCTTCCCCAAGAATGCTCTGACTTCCTTTTCTGTCTTCGGTGCAGGCATTTCTGTGATTGCCTTGATCTTTTCGGAGTCTACCTCTATTCCGCCCATTCCCACTGTATGACCCAGCAATTTCCCTGATGTCACCCCAAACACACATTTCTTGGGGTTAAGCCGCAGGTTATATCTGTTAACTCTCTGAATGAACCTTTCCAATGCCTCAATATGCCCAACTCTTGTTTCTGATTTCACCATCATGTCATCCACATACACCTCAATCTCTTTGTGCATTAAGTCATGGAAAAGTGTAGTGGCCATCCGCTGATAAGTAGCTCCCACATTCTTAAGCCCAAACGGCATAACCTTGTAACAATAGGTACCCCACTCGGTAACAAATGCAGTCTTGTGTTTATCTTCCTCAGCCATGAGAACCTGATTGTAACCTGAAAACCCATCTGCAAATGAATACATAGCGGATAAAGCCGCGCTATCAACCAGAACATCTATATGCGGCAAAGGGAAATCATCTTTCGGACAAGCTTTATTGAGATCTCTGTAGTCTATACACATTCTGACCTTCCCATCTTTCTTCGGCACCGGTACTATGTTAGCCAACCATTCAGGATACTTTACCACTTCCAAGAACCCCACATCTATCTGTTTCTGAACTTCCTCTCTGACTTTCTCAGCCTATTCTGGTCTCATCCGTCTGAGTTTCTGTTTTACTGGCCTCATATTCGGATAAGTTGGTATTGTGTGCTGGGCAATGTTTTTGTCTACCCCAGGCATGTCCTCATAGGACCAAGCAAACACTTTGGCATATCTGACCAACACTTCTTCTAGTTTCTCCCTCTCTTCGGAGGTTACTTCACTTGCAATCAAAATTTCTTTGGGGTTCTCAAGTGTGCCCAAGTTAAATGCAATAGTTCTGGCTGAACTGATGTCAAATATGCTTGATTCATGCAGAGTAAACGGAAATGACTCAGGCAAGTAAGCAAAATAAATGTCTTTATTATTGGATAATGCGGAAGTACATTCAAATAAGTCAGGAAGGTAAATGTCTTCATCATCTATAGACACTTCTTCCTTTGCAATCAGGTCTTCCTCAGGCTTCTCATCTTCTTCCAGAGTCAGGCTCTCTAACTTCATCAGCTCTTCTTCCCAAATATCTGCTTCCACAGTTTTCCCAGTCAGTGGCTTCTCACCCAACAAATCCTGGAAGATCTCAAACCCAGGTACAACAATCCCATTAACCTCCACAGGTTCAGGCTCTCCTTGATACCCTGAAGCTTTCACAAAGCACTCCATCAGCCTCAGGCCCTTTTTCTTGACCTTTGGCTTTTCTTCGTCAGATTTGTACCCCAAACCCTTCCGAGTAGTCTGTCCTCTGAAATCCAGCAATTTTGAACCTTTTCCCGGCTCAAACTTCATCTTCTCCATAATCCTAGCCACCCTAGGATCCACCCATTCCTCGAAAGTAGCCGACACCTGAAACCTCGTGAAAAGTTGTATCTCCAAGGCAGCCATGGCATTATCTAACTCAGCCCGGATGGTAACAACTTCTCCCTCATACGGGAATTTAATCATCTGATGCAAAGTGGAAGGCACGCCCCCAAGTTTGTGAAACCAAGGCCTTCCCAACAATAAGGCAAAAGTGGCTGGGATGTCTAGCACTGTGAACTCAAACTCATCCTCAATCGGTCGTACCTTGACCATAGCCACAAAGGTACCCTCAACTCCCCTTTTACTGTCATCATAAGCTTTAATAGTCATACTGGAGGGGTCCAAGTCTGTTGCTTTCATACCCAATCTTGCCAGAATTTTCAACGGGCACACATTGATGGACGAACCGTCATCCACCATCACACATGAAGTTTTCTTGCCTCTCACCTCGGCCCTGATAAATAAAGGCCTGTTATGATTTCTTCCCTCCACCGGGAGTTCATCCTCAGAAAAGGATATCTGCAAAGCTTCTTTATGAACCGACCCAACAAACATTGCGGGGTTGGCATCCTCCGGTACCACGATCTTGCTCAAGGCCTCAACCATAGCCTGTCTATGCTCCCGATATGCACATAACAGTTCCCAGATACTCACTTGTGCTCTAGTCTTCCTCAATTGCCTTAGCACTATTTCACCTTCAGTATTTTCTGCAGTCTCCACCACTTCTCTACCATCTGTTAAAGCTTCCTTACCCTTTTCCGCCATATCATTATAAAAATGACCGCTCCGTGTCATTCCCCTTACTTCTTCCTCATCACTGCTAGAGAAATCAAGCCAGAAGTTTTTTCTCTGCTCAAACTCATCCTCACTAGTGCTATCCCAGATTCCCAGGCAAAAGGCTTAAGGGTGAAAGGATTTCAGGACAAGGTCTTCTGGGAGGCCAGAATTGATCATTTAGGCTGGTGGTGGTATGGCACGGTAGTTGGGTAAGGGGTTTCTGTGTGTGTCAGGCTGTTCTGTTTCTGGGTTGGGTATTTTTTTGGAGTCTATTAGGTCTTGGATTTCATGGCGGAGTCGGGCGCAATTGTCGGTGTCATGGCCTTTTTGTTGGTGGAAGTGGCAGTAAAGGCTTAGGTTATAATATGATGGTAGGGGATTGGGTAATGGTTTGGTATCCAAGGGTTTCAAGAGCCCTTGCCTCTTCAATTTTTCTAGCACCTTAGACAGGGGCCTTCCCAAGTTGGAAAACTGCCTGTTCCGGATAGCAGCGATTTCAGCAGAAACGGGCTTTATTCCCGATGTTCCCCCAACGGGCCTCCTGTTCAGACCATAGAATTTTCTATTCTCGGCCTCTTCTTCCTCAATATCCATGACAGTTTCCCTCAACTGCCGAAAGTCTGCAATCATGGAGGTCATCCTCCTCAACTTGCCATAAATGGAGGGCTTGGTGCCCTTGATAATCATCTTGATCTGATCCTTCTCCGAAGGCCTAGTCTGCATTTTCAATAACTGACCCCTCCACCGGTCCACATACTCCTTAAAACTCTCCTCCGCTTTCTGCTTAACATTCTCCAGATCACGGAGTGACAGATCAATCTCCAAGTCGGTGACATATTGCTTCAAGAAAGCATCGGCTAACTCCCTCCAATCTTCCTTCACTTTCTTATCCAAACTGTGGTACCATACCACGGGAGCTCCTTCCAGCGACATTCCAAACATCTTCTGTACCTGACGCTGAGATAAGCCAACTGAACTCATGACTGATACAAACTGTCGGAGATGCACCCTCGGATCCCCATTTCCGTTGAACTTAGCCATATCCGGCATCTTGAACTGTACCGGCAACTGTTCCTCAAAAGTCAATGTGTCATAATCCAGCAAGTCCTCATTCTTACCCCTCATCTTGCGGGTAACTGACTCAACCTGATCCCGAAGTTTCTGTAACTCTGCCTGAGACCCAGATACTCTACCCGCTGCATACTCTGCCATATCATCAAAAGTGGGGGTATCATCCCCCAATCTGTTCGGAGGTTCCTCTGGTCTTGCATCCCCAGAACTACCCCCAGCACGAGACCCGGCTATACCAGCCACAGCAGTAGTCAAAGCCTGCAACTGTTCAGTGACTTTGGCGAGACTGTTCTCTAACTGATCCATACGGGACACCTCATTATCGGATTCACTCATACTTGTTCTTTTAGTGAGCCTTGTCCATTCTCTAACCCAAACGGTATCTATGTTGTCTTTTAGAGACATAGATGGTGTTAACATGATATATGGATGCATGAGGTGCATGAGATGCATGTAACATATAACATACTAAATAAAATAAAATTCTCAAACAAATCGGCCTATTATCATTTTAGAAGCTTTTGGGACAACTGTCATAAGAGTGAACCCGTCCCAGTTTAAATGGCCCAACGAGTTCATGTCTTATGGCAAAGAGCCCAACTAAATCCAAATGATAATATTCCGAACACAAGCACAAGGTGGCCCACCAACACTTAGACGCTTTTGGCCCAAAAGTCATGGAATACATCCTTGTCCCAGTTTAAATGGCCCAACAAGCCCATATCCCATGAAAAATGGTCCAAATGGATCCAAACGATGATGTTCCCATACACAATCATAGAAGGGAGATAATGTAAACATGACATAATAATTTTTACATAATGGCCCATCAACATTTCAGAAGCCTTGGGCCTAATAGTCATACAGTACGAACTTGCCCCAGTTTAAATGGCCCAACAAGCCCGCATTTCTGACAATAGTCCAACTGCATCCAAATGAGGATGGTCTATAAGCACATTCTCAAGGAAATAATTGTTACTTTAACCATACAAACCGGTCTAGGGGTGGATTTGCAAGAGTATGGATAAAGGCTCTCACTGGCGAAGGATAGCCCACAACTAGGTCTCCCCACTCAAGGGTTCAAGCGACCAAGTGAGCGTATCCCTTTTTATACACTAAGGTACGTGCCAATGAGCTATGGTGTGTGACGGACTGTCAAATGGATTTCCCGTTGTAGATTCCCCAGAGGGAAGGTGGAGCGAGGCTCACTTAAATACCCAAGAATCTTAGGCTCTTATCGCTTGGTGTCAGGAATAAACAACGAGTCCTCCAAATTAGTCCATCACAAAGGCTACGAGTAGATGGTCATGTAGGTATCCTCACAGCTTTTCCTTCTAGAAAGGTAGTGAGTGAAGGAAGACACCAAACCATTACCTAGCCTCAAAGTGCCCTTGATTAAACCCTCACTTATCCACTATATACATGGCCAATTACGACATAAATCCACTCATTACAAGACAATATTTCGGGGCCAATTATCTATCCCCAGTGGAGTCGCCAGACTGTAGGACACAGGACCTGGGCGACGCATGTTCTAGGCTCGCGGCCTAGTTGGGAAATACTAAATAATATGGAGTCGCCACCCGGTGTGAACCGGGACAAAGATTTAAGGCCGCAATCACCCCTCGCAAGGGAAGACCTCAAACCGTTGGGTTCGGAATGGTCCCTTACTCATGTCACTTGTAATGAAAGGATTTATGTAATAATTTAATCAAGCTTAAGTAACACTTATTTCCAAGAGTATCATGCTTCTAAATTCTCATATGCAAAATAAAACTTATGCACACATTTCACATATATCTCATATCTAAAATCGCATGCTTAACATATATCAAAATAGCAACGAACATACAACTTTATTTGCATATTACATTCAAGAAAACACAAGCACACATATTAACCATACAAACATACATATGGGCACTTTTCCAAGTGGTACGTGGAATTGTATCCCAAGTACAGACCGCACTACCGTCCATTCGGAATCGGCTACGGAATTTACGTCTGAGTTTCCATCCGATATACCACAAGAAATAATACTCAAATGTTATCACGACACAAGCATATGAATTGTAATTCATTAACATAGTTGTATTCATACATATGGGGATAGTTACTAGGAAAACTATGCATGAAATCTAATGAAGATGACTCGATTCAGTGGGTGCACATTCGTGTAGCGTTCGTAAACGCGTTCGAACGGTAAACAGAAGGTTCGCGTTCGTGTAGCATCCGAGAACGCGTTCGAACGGAACCAGACCTGATGCATTATGAAACTAAGAAAGTACGTGGGCGTTCGTATAGTGTTCGTAAACGCGTTCGAACGGTAAACAGAAGGTTCTCGTTCGTATGGCGTTTGATAACGCGTTCGAACGGAAATGAAACAGAATGCTCACGTTCGTATAGCGTTTGTTAACGCGTTCGAACGGAAGTGAAACAGAATGCCTACGTTCGTATGGCGTTCATGAACGCGTTCGAACATGAGGGAGACCTGATGCATGACAAGGCAAAATACATGCGCGTTCGAGTTGCGTTCGTAAACGCGTTCGAACGGGAACAGACATGATGCATGAAATGGGATGCAATACATAAATGACAAAATAAAGAGGGGGGCGCGGCGAAGTACTGCCGTAAAGGTGGCCTTTTGGGGCTCTTGATCTCTCAAAGAGAGGACCTTTAGACCAACATACTAAGCCCATGCGCTCGACTGAATCATGCATACATAGAATGAATAGCAATAATATTAAACATAGCGTGCCCGATTGAACGTATCTTGTATCCAACCGAACACACATCAACCGGCGCGGCAAAGCCTCGTGGTAACGGGCTTTAGCCCATCCCCATAGGGGATATCACATCGCACTTACTAAGCCCATGCGCTCGATTGAATCATGCATACGAAAATAAAGACAATCATATCAAACTAAGTATGTCCGATTGAACGTATTTCGCATTCAACCGAACACACATCAATCGGTGCGGCAAAGCATCGTGGTGAAGGATTTTAAGCCTCCAATTAGGGAACCTTTCATCGCACTTACTAAGCCCATGCACTCGATCGTATCATGGGATTAAACAACATACAGAATTTAAATGACAAGAATTAAATAAACCAAAGCAACTCAAAACAAGAGGAGGTGCCGTTTTACTCAAGTGGTACGTGGAGTTGTGTCCCAAGTACAGACCGCACTACCGTCCATTCGGATTCGGCTACGGAATTTACGTCTGGGTTTCCATCCTATATACCACAAGAGACGACACTCTTCCATTCATCCAATACCCACAACACGCATCATACACATAACAAATGCCACAAATACAGAAAATATAATCAAAAATAAATAACCAGAAATTAAATACGAGTAAGTGTGATAGATACCCTCAGGTCTAACCTTTTAAGCTGTCTCTCGGACTCGCGTTCCACGAAGATCGAAAGGGGGTAAAGCTCCGCAACTTTTCTGGTTCACTGGTTTGCCTCTTCCTTCGCTGTTCGGCCAGTCGAGCTACTGTTCCGACTCCGTTTTGCTGCTGTTTCCTTATGGTTTTGCTGCCGTTCCCTCTGTATCCTCTGCTTACTGTTGGTGGGCTGTTTTGGTGTTCTTGGTGGACTGTTCTGTATTCCTTTTTAGTGTGGTTTGGTGTGATTATTTCAAAGGTTATAAGTGCAGTTTATGTTACTGTTTAAAGGGATTTTAGGGACTGTTGAGAGTGATTTAGGCTGTTGTGTTTTGTGTAATTTTCGGTGATGTGTGAAGGTTTAAAAGGGGTGATTAGGGTTGTTTATGCTTGTAATTTCGGTGATATGAGGGTAAGGTTGAAAGGAATGATTTTTGTGATGTCTAGTATTTCTTGCTATAATTCTTGTGTGAATTGTGTGTATGAGCTAGAGAGATCGGAGGAGGTTGGGTGGCTTGGTTAGGGGTTGTTTATATAGAGAATGGCTAGGGCTTCACCTTGTCTCACAAGGAAGAGATTTGGTTTCCAAATAAGGAGAGATGGGAAAGGCATATACAAGATTGAGGGGGGACAAAATATTTTAATTTAGGAAGTCAACTAATTTAAATTGGTGTATATCTTATTGAATTAGGAAGTCAAATATTTGATTGGTTTTAATTGGTTATGATTGATTTTAATTAGGCAAATCTTATTTTTAGTTTTAGTATATAATATATTTGATTTATTTATATTAGGCATGATTTTATTTTATGTTTTATTTAATTGGTAAATGATTTAAATATTTTATTTAATGTTTAATATTTATTTATTTAATTTGGGATGTGTTTTATGGGCTTTGGGGGGCCAAATGGGCTGGGGTGTGAGGCTAGCAGCAAAACCAGAATTACCGGCTCCGTTCGAACGCCTCCTCGCACGCGGCACGAACGTCCGCAATCTGCACGAGGTTCGAACGGAGGAACGAACGCAGCACCAACGAAGACAGTGAACTTGTGGAATGAACTTGATGACATACTTATTCTGAATTTCCCCTTCCGACCTCCGTTTCCCGCAATATCCTTAGCTAAAAAGGTAGTGCCTCCAATTTGAGTCTCATCATCGGGTTTCACATGCGAAAATGCAATGCCTACACCATCCTTTACCAATTTGGATAGACGTCTAACACCTATGTGGCCCAATCTCATACGACATAATTTAGTATTATTTAATTCAGATTTCCTACTTGTATTTTCCTCTACATTAAAAACATATCTATATGTTTCCAAAACATAGTGACCATTTGATAATGAACATTCACATTTCAATAAATTATCTTTATCATATAAACATAAAGTTTCATCCTTAATGTTTATTTTATATCCCTCTTTATCTAATATTGGCTGTGATATTATTTGTCTGATAAGTGAGGGAACATAATAGCAGTCTTGTAAATTTAATTTATAACCATTTGGGAGATCTAAAATAACCGTTCCTATGGCTTTAACATCTAATGTCTTGTCATTGCTAACTCTAAGATAGATCTCCCTTTTATTCAGCCTTCTTCTTACCCTCATTACCTGCAGGGAGTTGCAAATATAAGTAGGATTGCAAGTGTCTAACACCCATCCACTATCTGCATCTTGGCTAATGAGATGTGAATAATTGGAAAAATACAAAGTGTATCTGAGGGTCTTAATTTTCCTATCAGCTCTAGAAAGTCTTTCTTCCAGTGTCCAGACTTCTTGCAATGTAGACATTAGTCACGAGCTATTTACGGTTTTGCACATTTGCGTTTCTTGGAGTTCTTCTTTGCAATATTCTTCTTCCTCATCTTTATTTTCTTTGACTTCCCATAAGTCTTTGAAGAGCCAGCTCCACCACGGAGGTATAGTGTGGGGTTGCCTTTCCTCAAATCATGCTCCACCGTGCGTAACATGTTATGAAGTTCTTCGTAGCCATCTTGCATTGAGTTCATATGGAAGTTTAATATAAAGCCAGCATAAGAACCGGGCAAAGAACACAAAATCAAATTACGGCACAGCCGTTCATCAATCACAATGCTTTTTCATTCCAGGTATCGAATCTGGTCGATCATGTTCAAAACATGAATGCTGAAAGCTCCTCCATCCTTGAGTTCATCACGGAATAATTCCTTAGACCTCCGCTAAGTTCGATCTCTTGATTCACCTCGAACAACTTCTTGAGTGTTCGCATGATACTCCAAGCATCTGGTACTTCAATATACCATCTCAGCAAATCTGGAATCATCGATCCCGAGATTTAGGATTTCACCTTAAGGTTATCATCCTTCCATCTATTAAAAGTTTCTCACTCTTCAGGAGTGGAGTCCGGATCGATTTCAACAGGTAGTGGATTGATAGTGACATAAGTCAACTTTTCAAACTCCAGGACAAAACATATGTTCATTTCCCATTCGAAATAGTTCTCGGCTCATTTTAGCTTATTGGTATCCAAAAGTCTCATCAATGGATTAGCGGAAGCCATCTACAAGACAATATTTTTAAACAGTAGCAAAATATTTTTCATTTTAAAATAATAACACTTATTAATTGTCGAATTTTAAATCTATTAGTGCCATCCCACTACTTACGTAATTATGTAATCTCTCTTAATGGAAAAATAGAAATTTGACTATTAAAATTTCATAGCGGGAAGTGGATCCCATGACATTTACTCCAGCCTCACACTAATGACGAACTTGGTCTTTATAAAATCATAAGGTAGACCTCTAAGGTCAATCGCAGAGATCGAAGCATCTCGTAAAAGTAGCGAAACAACATGTAAGTCCGGCAACGGCCAACGAACCAGGTAAGTAAAAATGCATGCATGACTTTGATAGGGTTGTCACTGACACACACTGCACAATCCCCATCAAAGTGGGGGCGACTGTAGACATTGTATTTTTGCATGAGCCCGATAATGAGCCTCGTATGGAGGCACTACTTGAAAAGTTGTGGAAGTTGCGAAAAACAAATGCTGGAATGAAGGAAAACCTCAAAAATAAGCACCTCATTGGATTCAGACTCACTAGCCAGCCTCGGACTCGCTCAGTCAGCTGCTACTTTAAACCTTAGCCGCAGACAGGCACATGCCCATGCAATCGGCCCTTCAGCCCATCCACCCTCTGACCATGCTTCCCAGTCTCGGCCCATGCAGCCCATGACCCACTATGCACACCCAAAAGCCCTATGCATAATCTTCCCAAATATGATAAAATCTACTTAGTTATGAGAGCATCAACACTTTCCAATTCAATGAGATTTTGGGATCCCATCCTTAACAATTTAACAAGATTTGAGATCTCCTCATCACCAAATTTATGAGATTTTATTCCCTAAATAATTTGATAATATTTTTCCCCAAATCAACATTATTTGTTTCCCTATTTAGAGATCCCTTCAAATCATTATAAAAAAGGGACCAAGTCATCATCAAACGAAGAGGTTCACTTTTTCTTCTTTGGCGGAAAATTGAAGGAAAAAACCTTAGGGGACCAAAAAACAACAAAGAAAACCGAGAGAAAAAAACAAAAACAGAAAAAATGACTCACCGAAATAAAAAAAGGAAAAAAAAGAAAGCAGTGTGAAACATATGAAGAACCAGAACGTGAAAAGAAGAGTGAAGTAGAGGAAAAACCAGAACGTGAGAAACAATGAAAACCAGAAGCAAAACAGCGATGCAGAAACTATGAGAACCAGAAGAAAAACAGCGAAGTAGAAACCGTGAGAACCAGAAGCAAAACAGTGAAGCAGAAATCGTGAGAAAGAGCAAACAGTGAAACAGAAAATAACAAATAGCGAACAGCAAATAGCGAACAGCGAACCAGCAACCAGAAACTGAACCAAACCTTGAAACAAAGCTTCAATCCTTCCGGCGATGGCCTAACGCACTTATGAGAAAGTAACTTAAAAGGTAAGACCTGAGGGCACCCTTACAATATTTATTTTTATAGTTCCGGACGCCGCATGCCTGTCTGGACGTGAAATACGTCCAACCGGGTATGCGAAGTCTTACATTAAATACGGCCAAATTTCTGGTCACATTTGTTTTTCTTTGGCATTTCGTTATTTATCCCTTTTTTTTTAATCTATTTATTTACTTTTACATATATGCATTGTTATATTATTTCATGTCTATCTTTTTTATGTCCGTTTACATTGCATTGATGATTATGTTTGTTATTATCCCTTGCGATATATCGGATGGAAACCCAGACGTAAATTCCGTAGACGAATCCGAATGGACGGTAGTGCGGTCTGTACTTAGGATACAACTCCATGTGCCACTCGGGAAATACTCATATATGCGTGATTTACCCATTTTTTTGTTTGCTATTTATTTATTGACGCTTTTCCTGCTTTTGATTGTTTATTATAATTTTCGTTATCGCATCTCGTATTTCTTAATTTAATGTGCTTTGGGAAATACGTTATTGTGATTATTATTTTGGTTGGGTATGTTATTACATTTTTATTCAATTTTATGCATGAATTGCATTAATACTTCGCTATACCATTGTGTGAACCCGTCCATTATACTGGCATAAGTAAGAGACCATTCCGAACCCAACGGTTTGAGGTCTTCCCTTGCGAGGGGTGAGTGCGACCTTAAATCTTTCCCGGTTCACACTGGGTGGTGACTCCTTTATTCTCAGATTTAGACCCCCGCGGGCTAATCCATACTCTCTACGGGTTGCAAGCCCAACAGTGCCGTGGTCGCCGAATATCATAGGCATAGCGGTAAACCCCGCTTCGCTCCTACAGATGGCGACTCCACTGAGGATAGAGAATCGGCCCCGAAATAATGCCTTGTAGTGTATTTGGCTTTGTATTTGGTTAAAAAAGTCTCATATATTTTGCATACCCTTCTTACCCTTGATGGCGTCATTGCTGGGGTTTTATTGAGAAAATCCGGTAACGCAGCGGAATAGTGGAAAATTAAAATTTTCCGATTTCAAAATTTTTCTTGGATTAATTAAATTAACTTATTTATTTAATTATCCAATTATCAAATTCTGAAAAATTACACAAGAAATCAAATTTCTTGGTAATTACCGAATTGCCCCATAACTTAGCAAATTGATCATTTTAGTCCAAAATCGTCAAATACAATTTTGGATGATTCTAAATCACTTCTAGAATATTTTTCAACATATCAAATATGTCAAAATCAGATTTGAAACAAATCCCTAAACTTTTCTGAAATTGCCGAGAGCACCCCATATTTTCGGTTTATTGTAATTTGGTCCTTTTGTGTTCTAAACATGCCAAGATCAAATCCAATCAACCCAAAACTTTACATGCATCATATACACTCCATAATACATCACATATATAAAAACCCCAATTTTGGAATGGGTTATGAACCCTAATTTTTCAATTTCATCAAATTGACCAATTTTACCAAATCTTTAAAATCCAACACTTTAATCCATTCATTACTTCACCAAACAAGCCTCACCACTTTTAAATAACTCCAGAACAATTCTAGGTCACCAAGGAGTGGCTCAACAACTCTAGAATGGCAACTTGATTTCCAAAGAATCAAAAGTAAGCCTTTGAAACCATTTCAAGCTTACTTACATGCATACATCCTTCTTCAAAGTTCACAACCAATTAAACACAAACTATAAGAGTAGAGATAACATCAAAGCATCACAAAATGAATCTAAGCATATTAGAAACATATTTAATGTTGAAGACTTTAAAGAAAAATTTACAAATAGCAAAGATTTCCAAGCTTTTTCTTTTAGGCTTCAAGCTTTTCTGTCAACTACTTTTGTGTTATATTTGGTGTCTAATGAACTTATGGAACCCTAAAAATGAAACAACTAATATATACCTCACCTAATTGCACATGGCCGAATTTGGTGTGTATATATAAATATCTAGATATTTTTCATTTGTTTCATTAAAGCTTTATCAACTTGTTTATCTTATCATTACAACGTTAATGACATTATAACAAGTCAACAAAGGCAACTAAAGTCAATTAAATAAATATCACAACTTTAAGATATTTATATTTTAATTAATTTAATCATTTAATAATTAAATAATTATTTAAATATAAATATAAATATAAATATAATAAATATATGTATTTTATTTACATTAAATATCAAATACATATATATATATTTATGATATTAGTCAAATATCTCAATTTGACATTTAATTAATGTGTATTTGATAAAATCTAACATTAAATGCAAATACACAAAAATTAGGAAATGACTATTAGGTCCCTTCAAATGTACTTTTGCGTTTAACTTTTAAATGACTTATAAATAATCAGTAATATTTATAAATATTGCCCTAGTGCTCTACGAGTATATTTCATTAGTGAGACTCTCTAGATTCAGGCATATCCGTCACGAAATCCAATTTCGTGTCCATAATTTAACCACCCGTAAATTATGACGAACATAGATAAACTCGTTGAATCATACAGGTCGAGGTCATGGCATATGTATAATTCCTCCGTCACAGGTATCCGGATATATCCCAGAGATATATATGTAAATGTCAAATCTCTATAGGGACTATCTCGTCGACGTCTCTATTAGCAATCTAAAAAAGAACACTTAGAACTCACTTCTAAAGTGTACCACGGGCCCATGGTTTTTATCTGATTGCAGATCATAAATGGACTACCTATGCTCTGTACACAGAAATGACGGATCCTATCTCGACACACACAGGACACCCTAAGGATCTATCCACACCCAACGAACAAGTAGAGGTCTGATCTAAATAGATCGGTGACATGACTGCCATCTAAGTGTGGAAGATGTCTCATCTGCCCACAATGGTATCTGAAGTCGAAGAATCACAAATGCTACTCAACCCGAGAAGATTCTTATTGACGTTGGTGTACCATCCATTAAGAATCTTCGGTGAGTCGTTCGATGTTTATCCGCTATAAACACATATACGTCTATACGAGTCCCCAAGACTCATAGTTCATTGAAAAACCATTGGAATCATATATTCCAGTATACGACATGTACCGATCTCAATAGGTTTACTTTACTGACTAAGTAGTGTAAACCTTGACCAGGAACTGTCTGAGAATGAGAACGTCATGATACAACTCAATGTCAGTTGCGACATTTTTACAACAGTATCATGACTAATCATCCTAAGGTCAATTACGTCTTTACCATATTAAAAGTTATATTATATTACAGAAACTGCTTGTATTATTTATAATAAAACATTTTACAGTAGTATTCTCCAAGAAATACAACCGGGAATTGGCGCTCTGAGCACCTACCCCAACAAAATCTCCCATTTGCTCTAGTGCCAATATTGATTGTATCTAATACCCATCGACTCCACGTGTTTATCAAACAACTTCGGAGGTATGGCCTTCATTAGCGGGTCTGCTACATTATCTTCATTCGGTACCTTGCACACAACAATATCCCTTCGTGACACAATCTCTCGAATGATGTGGTACTTCCATTCCACATGTTTTGACTTCTGATGCGCCCTTGGTTCCTTTGCTTGCGCAATGGCTCTAGTATTATCACAGTATAACATAATCATATTCTCGATACTTGGGACAACTCCCAATTCTGTGATAAAGTTCCTAATCCAAACAGCTTCCTTTGCAGCTTCAGAAGCTACAATGTATTCTGTCTCTATGGTGGAATCTGCTGTTGACCCCTGTTTAGAACTTTTCCAGAAAACTGCACCTCCGTTAAGGGTAAAGACGAATCCAGATGTAGACTTTCTATCATCGAGATCCGATTGGAAGTCGGAATCCGTATACCCATTAACTTGCAGTTCACTTCCTCCATAAATTAGCAACTTATCCTTAGTACCTTTAAAATATTCCAGGATATGTTTAATGGCCATTTAATGGTCATTTAATGTGTTGGATTTATATCTATTGGTTACGCTAACAGCGAAACTAATATCAGGCCTAGTACATAACATGTCATACATTATGCTACCCAAACACGAAGCATAAGGTTGGTTAGACATTTTAACCTTCTCTTCTTCTGTTTGTGGACTCATTTTCTTCGAAAGATGAATCCCATGTTTGAATGGTATGTTTGATGTCTTCTAGTTACTAAAATTATACCGTTCTAAGATCTTATCTATGTACGTTGATTGAGATAACCCGATCAGCTTCATTTGTCTATCTCTATATAGTTTTATCCCTAAAACATATGAAGCTTCTCCCAGGTCATTCATGGAGAAATTCTTACAGAGGTATGCTTTGACGCTTTGTAACATTCCTATATCATTCCCAATGATTAGGATGTCATCAACATAGAGGACTAAAAATACTACCATGCTCCCACTGGCCTTCTGATACACACAGGATTCTTCAGAATTCTTGAGAAAACCAGACGATCTAATAATCATTTCGAATCAAAGATTCCAACTTCGTGAAGCTTGTTTAAGTCCATAAATGGACTTCTTAAGCTTACACTCCATACCCGAGTTTTCGCTGGACGTAAAACCTTCCAACTGTTCTATATAGATTTCTTCATCAAGAAATCCATTTAGAAAAGCAGTTTTGACATCCATTTGCCAAATCTCGTAGTCATGATACGCAGCTAAAGAAAGTAAAATCCGAAAAGACTTAAGCATTGCTACTGGTGAAAGAGTTTCATCGTAGTCAACACCAGGTCGCTGCATGTAACATTTTGCTACCAGTCGGGCCTTGTAAGTTTCAACCTTACCGTTAGGCCCGCGCTTCCTCTTGTAAACCCATTAACAACCGATAGGAACAATTCATTTGGGAAGCGGAACTAAGTCCCAAACTTGATTCTCATGCATTGAGTCCAACTCAGATTTCATGGCACTTTGCCATTTCACGGAGTCGATGTCCAACATCGATTCTCTATAGGTAAAAGGATCAGTCTCTTCAACTCAGAGAACATCAAGACTCTTTTCTTGTATCAAATACAAGCGTTCAGGAGGTCTTGATACCCTTTGTGACCTACAGAGTGTGTGCGTTGAAGGTCCTTCATCTACTTGAACTTCAAGTTCCTCTGTTGGTTCGTTGTTTTCAGGTTGGACTTCATCAAGTTCAACCTGTCTATGATTACCACCTTCTGACAAGAATTCTACGTCTAGAAATCTTGCGAAGCGAGCTACGAACACATTTCGATGCTCGGTATCATAGAACAGATATCCCCTCATTTTCGAAGGATATCCAAAAAACCTAAACTTTTACCCTTGAGGCGAAAGCTTATCTTGCTGAGTCACCCTGACATAGGCAGGACAACCCCAAACCTTAATATAACTAAGATTTGGTCTCCTACCGGTCCATATCTCATACGGAGTCGTAGGAACTGATTTTGAAGGAATTTTATTCAAAAGATGTGCAGCTGTCAAAAAAGAGTAGCCCTATAAGTAATAGAGCAAATCTGTAAAACTCCACATCGATCGGACCATATCCAATAAAGTCTGATTTCTTTTCTCAGACACTCCATTGTGTTGTGTAGTACCAGGAGGAGTATATTGAGCAAGAATCTCATTCTCTTTCATATAATCCATGAACTCACTGCTCATATATTTGCCGCCTCGATCGGATCGAAGGCATTTAATATTTTGACCAGTTTATTTTTCTACTTCATTTCGGAACTCTTTGAAATTTTCAAAGGTTTTCGATTTATGTCACATCAAATAGACATAACCGTACCGTGACAGATCATCAGTAAAGGTAACGAAGTACGAATAACCACTGTGAGCAGTCTGACTTAGTGGACCACAAACATCAGAATGTACGAGTTTCAGTAAGTTAGTGGCACGGTGTCCTGTTGGGTTTCTACGGTCTAACCGGGATCGATTTAAGCAATGAAACAATGTGCGAATACAACAAAGAAGTTATGGAATACTCACAATGATCGGTTGAGCGATGCGAGGAACAATAAAACTTTAAGCTTTTCTCCTCCAAGGCTCACGGCAGTGGCTGTTTTGAGCTCCTCCAAATTTTCGGTCATCACCACCAAGTGTGCTCCATTGATGCTCCAAGCTCTAAGCTTCTCAAATGGTGATTCCATGCTCACAAATGCAGTTCCCTATCACCTTAGGATGACTCCTTTGTGTGTTAGCACTCATGATTTTGCAACAAAATCTTCACTTTGCTTCTTCTTTGTTCACGGCAGTAGCAGAAAAACAGAAGAAGAAAAAGTGGTCCAAGACCGTGAGAGAGAGGAGGGAAAATGGCTCAAAACCGTGTGTATTGAAGAGAGAGAGATGAATTAAATGGTTTGTGTATCTAATACACAATATTGATTTTTTAAAATCAATTAATTGATTTACCAAATTCAAAATTGGTAAATGGCACTAAAGCCAACCAACTACTTCCATCAATCACTCAAATGACAAGTTGTCACATCACTCAAAGTGACAAGTGATTTGACGCTTGATGTGACTTGTGGGCCGCACTTATATTCGCAATGCGAGTGCGCCCGCAAACACTCCCAGGCTCGGGTTCGCTAATTACAAATTAATGAATTTTCTGTTGCGACGTAATTAAATAATTATGCCTAGCAAAATCACTATTCACGTCGCTAAAGAATTAATTCTAAATTAACACGTTCGCCCGAATTAAAATCTAATTTTAATTCTGCGTCGAAATCTAATTTCGTATAATATATCGAATATATTATTTTATCGATTAATTATAAATTAATCATTTTCTCTCTTTTAAATAATATTTTATCCCAGATAAAATATCTCCGTAATTAATCCCAGATTAATTTTCTCTCTCATCTAATTAATCCCAGATTAATAAAGTTCGAGTCATACGTCATCGGTGAATCTTCGGGAAGCGACCCATGAGATCCCCGGATATGTTGCAGTAAATCCGGTCATCGGACTATCCGAACACGTAAGTTCCTAGTACTACCTTTTTACCGATTTACAAGACATGGTTGGCTTCTAGGAAAGCACCGTGTCTACCCAATTCTCCAGAAATATCCTTACAGGAATAAGTGATCTATATCAGGCGTAGTATACATAGTATTGCGTATTTCGATCCAGTATCAGATATCACATGCAAGGCCTGAGGCTGTAAATGTGTCTGCCCCGTACGAAGTACATATCGGATCTCTGGTAACTAGTCTCTATAATCGGATAAACATGATCTAGTCATTTTATCCCGATGACTGCAGTACATAAGATAACAAGTTATGTATCCTACGTGATCATCATCTCCACTATGACTGGAGTGATACTTCCATCTCCACATCACACCCAATACACTACGATTCTCAATATATCCAGAAGAGGCATACACAGAACCTGTTAAAGCCCTGGACGACCAAAACCAAAGTATATTGATTGTCACAAGTATTAGCGGTGCAAGTCTCAGGTTAAGACCAAATACACCTACCCTGATTCGAACTTCCATAGACACATAGTCATACTACCAATGGAATTCCGAGGGGTCTATCCAGAGCGAAGCTGTTTTCCGTACCATCGGTAAAACACAACCTTCTACTACACTTGCATGAGTATCCTATACCCAAATATATGAGAACTATGTTGCAAACAGCAAACAGCAAAAGCAAACCAAAAATAGCAAACCAGCAACCAGAAACCGAACCAAACCTTGAAACCAAGCTTCAGTCCTTCCAACGACGGTTTAACGCACTTCCGAGAAAGCAACTTAAAAGGTAATACCTGAGGGCACCCTTACCATATTTATTTTTATAGTTCCGGAAGCTGCATATCTGGCTGGATATGAAATACGTCCAGCCGAGTATGCGAAGTCCTACATCAAAGACGGCCAAATTTCTGGTCACATTTTTTTCTTTCTTTGGCATTTCGTTATTTATCCATTATTTATCTATTTATTTACTTTTATGGTTATTTTATTATTTCGCCTTTATTTTGATTATGTTTGTTCATGTTGGTGATTATACGTATATGCATTGTTATATTATTTCGTGTCTATCTTTTTTATGTCTGTTTACATTGCATTGATGATTAGGTATGTTATTATCCCTTATTGTATATCGGATGGAAACCCAGACGTAAATTCCATAGCCGAATCCGCATGGACAGTAGTGCGGTCTGTACTTGGGATACAACTCCACATGCCACTAGGGAAATACTCTTATATGCGTGATTCACCCCATTTTTTGTTTGCTATTTATTTATTTTCGATTTTCCTGCTTTTGATTGTTTATTATAATTTTCGTTATTGCATCTCGTATTTCTAAATTAAATGTGCTTTTGTAACTACGTTATTGTGATTATTATTTTGGTTGGGTATGTTATTATATTTTTGTTCGCTTTTATGCATGAATTGCATTAAGACTTGGCTATACTATTGCGTGAACCTGTCCATTATACTGGCATAAGTAAGGGACCATCCCGAACCCAATGGTTTGAAGTCTTCCCTTGCGATGGGTGAGTGCTACCTTAAATCTTTCCCAGTTCACACTGGGTGGCGACTCATTTATTCTCCG
Organism: Zanthoxylum bungeanum; assembly: GCA_019454045.1. NCBI lineage: Eukaryota > Viridiplantae > Streptophyta > Magnoliopsida > Sapindales > Rutaceae > Zanthoxylum > Zanthoxylum bungeanum. The sequence goes on from SKCR01028602.1 coordinate 208,164, forward strand.
ATTTAGACCCAAGTGGGCTAATCCGTACTCTCTACGGGCTGCGAGCCCAACAATGTCGTGGTCGCTGAATATCATAGGCATAACGGTAAACCCTGATTCGCTCCTACACATAAGTCAACTTTTCAAACTCTAGGACAAAGTGTATGTTCATTTCCCATTCGAAATAGTTATCGGCTCATTTTAGCTTATTGGTATCCAAAAGTCTCATCAATGAATTAGCGGCAGCCATCTACAAGACAATATTTTTAAACAATAGTAAAATATTTTTCATTTCAAAATAATAACACTTATTGATTATCGAATTTTAAATGTATTATTGCCTTCCCACTACTTACGTAACTCTGTAATCTCTCTTAACGGAAAAATAGAAATTTGACTATTATTTCATAGTGGGAAGTGGATCCCATGACATTTACTCAAGCATCACACTAATGATGATCTTGGCCTTTATAAAATCATGAGGTATACCTCTGAGGTCAATCGCATCATGTGACTTCTAATTTGGTCATAAGCCGTTTCTTATTCTCACACTAATGATGATCTCGGATTAAGACGTGTTCTAGGTGTATACTTATCAATGTGCCCTAATTAGCTTCGTATGTACACCCTCACACTAATGACGATATTGGGTGACTGTCTTAACTCATCACGCTAGATCTAATGGTTTACTGGAGTGACTTAAGTTCCGAGCACTTATACCCTCAAACTAATGACGATCTTGGATATAAGTAGTAAGAACTCATTCATCTCCGTATTGACAAGACAAATCATCCAATAATGCTCCAACATTACTAATATTATTGCTTAAAATAAAATAATCACCTAATCATGGGAGATTTATGACAATCAAGTCACTAGTTTAATTAGGTCAAAATTTTAATTTAAAACATGCAATACATATCCAATATGACTTATGCATGATTAAATTAAAATACAGAGGCAAAGATTCAAATACATGTCTAACATGAAACATGTATTATGTGGTTAAGCCTTGCTCTGATACCATTATGTTGGGGCAGTTGCAGAACCTCTAGGGTCGAATCAATTTCCCGTGCAGTGAAAGTTGGTCTAACCCAAGGATATCAGGTATAGGTGTATTTTAAAATATTTTAATAAAAACTACATTCCGATACGAGTCCGTAGGAGAAAATGGGAACCAAATTGGAGTTCGGAAACTCCGGAACGGAGAAAATGAAGTTTTAGTGTTCGTCAGTCCTGGGAGTCGCGACACGCTGGATTGGAAGTCGAGACACTCCAAAGTGCGAGAGCAACTCCGAGCGCTGAACGTCTCAGTGTTGTGACACGGAAGGATGGGAGTCACGATGCTCCTTGATCTAATACTCAGTGTCGCGACGTCGGAGGGTCAGAGTCGAGACGCTCAACTGGTCAGTGAGCAATTTCAACCATTAAATCAATCCTAAACACTTCCAATTTTCTCCTATCATTTCAATACACATTAAAACCAGTTTTAACATAAAAACCAACCACAATATATGTTATACAAATAACATACATGTATTCTAAATACTTATATGTATATATTTAAATCTAAACATAAATTATTTTAGAATCCCAATAAGAAATGTCTCATGAACAATTTTAGTTCACCTAAAGGTGGTCAAGTGATTCTAGATTGGTAGTCGTAGCTCTGATGTAATATCCCGAGTTTTTTGGAACACAGTTGGAATATTTCTGAATTAAAGATAAGTATTTGGAACGGTTTGGTAATCAAAAATTAGAGTTTACGTGTTGGGAAATAGTTCAAAATATTTTAAAGTGAAGTTTGATCACGTTGGAAAATGCGTGGTTTCGAGAACCAGTTACACGATTTCTGATTTTATCATTCTACATGTAAAAGATTCTTGTTTCGGCTATAAAACTTTCAAACGAAATCCGATTGAGCTAACTCTTGAACCACCTGACTCATTTTTTTGAGACGAACAACTTTCATGTTCAACACTTTTCGAAATTCTCACATTAAGGGCCTCAATTTTGAGAATTTCCGAAATGGTTAATGAAGAAGAACCAAAGTGCAAATTCGTAGGGGCCTAGTGGTAATTTTCGAAACTTTTCTATATAAACCTAGAAGTTTCTAGAAATTACAAAATTCTTATAATTTATTTAAATCCCCATTCGACCCCCCACTCCCAAAAATGCAGAGGAGAGTTCTGTTGGCACCGACGACCAGCCAGCCACCACCGGCTGACGCACCGGTGCAGGGGAAGCGTCCGGTCACCGCGCATCCACTGGTGGCCGGTGAGGAGACAGAGACGCCAGCGAATGGCGGGGGAGAGGAGAGAGACACGAGTGATAAATTTCCCGATTCCGTCTCGTCGCTTCGTTTCATGGCCCGAGCCACCCACCAAATCAAAGCTCTCGGAGAGTACTACAAGGCTTCGGTGATAGTTTTGCCTAATGGCGCTTGGTTTCACGTGAATCGAGAGAAGAAGATTTAGATGAATAATGACCCTTGATGAACAGTAATTCCGATCAAAATTCATCGATTCCAGTGCGTTTGTGGGATTGTTTGGAGTCCGTATATGGCCTTGAAATCTTGATAAGACCTTCCGGTAAAAATATGCAAATTTCAAGTTTTCCGTTAAATGTTCAGATGCATTCAGTAGTTTCGTAGAAGAACGGAATGATATAAAATGAATTATTTGTGTATTAGTATATTGAATATGAGCATTTGGTAGAATACGAGTGAAAACAGAATGAATTAGATCGATCCGAAAGATTATGCCAGTTTTTGGTAAAAGTGGATTTTCCATATATTAATATATTTTTGATCGTAATGATGGATATGAGTCATATGTGATGATAAGATAGCGTTTAGATAAATCCAGGTAGGTTCGGAGGGTTCGGGATCCTTCCGTAAGACGTGATTCTGACGACATTTCGCCATTTGTTTTGATAGATATTACTAGAACCCGGAGTGCTCGCGAAGCCAGGTAAGTAACCCATGCGATGAGAACTCGAGTTAGTGAATTCATTATATATATATATAATATATATATATATATATATAGATGATTGAAATGTTAAGGGATGAAAGAAGATAGTTAACATATGATTTTGGAGTAATGAGTTCGAGATTACATATGGTTAAGGTAATCGACCTCCACATGTATGGATGTTTATATTATTGTTTTGATACGAAGTAATATGAGGTTAATCTCTATAAGTATGTATTCATGTATGAACTTGAAATGGTATGCATAAGTATATATGAATGAGTATACATATATAACAATATGTTTATATATGTAAATGAATAGGTATATGAATATGCATCGGTACATGAATTTGAATATGTAAATGATGATAAACTATGGACAATTTGGGTATATAACGGTAAAGAGAATAAGTCATGATTTCTGAATTTGCATTAGCACGTGTATATGTGCTTGATTGGGACAAGTTTGTTATTGATAAGTAAAGAATGTGAGGAATGTAAAGGTCATGGTATCAGAATTTGAAGTAACGAGTGTATTCATATGTTGATGTATATATATACGTATGTGTATGGCGCTTCTGAATGATAAAGTAATATTTTTCATGTATATGTTTGTGTATGAGAAATCGCGCTATGAGTTATGTTTTGTGATATGTGCTTATGCGTGTATGTTTAATTGGTTGATAGTTTCATGGTATAGCAGTCGAGTTAGTTAGGAATCCGTTCGGATGGCATTCATCTCATACCTATTCTAAAATAGATAATGAGTCCCGTACGAGCATTGTATGTGTTAGCCAGCTCATTTGTATGTGTTGTCTTGATTGTGTGTTCCTGGATGCCTTGAGTGTTGTGTATGCTTGAGTATATGAGTATGTATGATAGATCCTATGATATGTATGGATGGTTTATGTGTGCTTGGAATGAAAGAATGAAATGTGAATCAATGTGACCATAAGATGCTATAGAATGTATGTGCTAAGTTTGCATTGTATATACGTATATTGTGAAAAATATACGAATGTTAAATTATCATAAGGTTTTTGGTATTGAAGAAAGTTTATCAAGAGTTAAAGTAAGTTTGTTTTGGTATTGAAAATAGTTGTATCTGAATAGAAGACAACTTGTTTGAGTTGCCGATTTGATGATATTTCAAAGGTGGATAATTGTGATAAAAGTATATATGTATGTCTTCATATTTCAAGTGATTGACATGCATTTGATATTAAATGATGTACTGTATGGTATTCATGTTTTGCTTTGTATGCTTTGGATGTTATCTATTAGATTAGCACATATGTAGATATGTGAATATGAAAGCTTGACATGGGTTAAGTATAAGGGATAATAACAAGATAATAAAATCTGAACCTGTAACAATTTAGTAATTCCGATAAACTGCTGATATGTTTGATTATTTGAAGTTTATACTTGACTTGTTTGTTATTATTCTAGCATTGTTACTTACTGAGTTTTAATAACTCACACCAAACCAGTTGCTAGTTTTGCAGGTCGGCTACCAGATGGGTCAACCACTCCAACTTTAAAGTCATGTTCGAGACGTGGATCACCCAAACGACAGTCACCCTCGCAAGTGTCCTGGGAAAAGTTTTAGAAGATTAGGATATCTTATTTATTGTTTTATTTATCGTGCTGAGCACGTGGTTTGTATTAATAAGTTAAATTTTTGATTGTTTATGATATGGTGGGCATAGAGCCCTTAAGTGTTGATATATAGTGTGGGCGGAGCCCTTATGATATGATTTTGATGAGATTTGTATGGACCCGAGGTCCTTTTATTTGTTTGGAGTATTCTTGGATTCTCTTTGATGCTGGACTGCAATCCAAGTTGTCCAGTTTTAGGATACATCATGTCGAATTTTCGATGAATTCAGAGGCTTATGGAGATAGGTTAATCCTGTCTCCTGCCGGTATCATCCTGCCTTTGGCGGGGTGTTACATCTAACCTTTAACTTTGAGTTCCAAACTCCTATTAATTGTTCCATATCCAACATGAACATCTTTGACCTAATTAACAAGCATATTGTGTTTATACTTCTAAAGAATCCTAACACAATTTATTAGCCTTATTTCAATATTAAGCTATATGATCATGCATCCAATGCATAAATCATAACTTAAGTGAAGTTTAAACGTATCTAGAAAGCTTGATGCAAAGATCCAGTCTCATTCTCTTTGCTTAAATGATGGGAGAACTTCCAAAGTGTTGCAAGCTTGACTTCATGATCCAACCTTGATCCCAATACTAGCAAGCTTCACTCCAAGGTCCAATCTTGATTTCTCCTAGATGAAATGTTGTAGAGACATCACAAGCTTCTCTAAACAATTCTTTAATTTAGGCTAATTCTCCAAGAATTTACTTGTATATAGCTTTCTCAATCTTTAACTTTTCTTAATTAAAACCTTCCTAAAGCTTGCTATTAATAGCAAAACTTAGATAATTTTTAATTAATAAAAGTTGAAATCAACTTTTAAGTGGGCTTAATCTAATTTGTCCAAATATGTATAATTAGGTATGACTAGTCTCCATTCTCTACCACTTTGATTTAATCCAATTAAATCAAGACAAAGATTAGGAAATGGATTAGTTCAATGTTTCCCACTTTGATTTAATCAAATTAAATCAAGCCAAAACCACTTATTATTACATACTCAAAATTACCATAATATCCTCAAATAGTAGAGATAATTATGATTTTATAATTAAGCCCTTGTGTAATTATTGAATTAATCCAATTGATCCATTGGGGGCTTGTTTTGTTTGAATTTTCCCGCAAAAGAAATGTTATCTTTATGTATGCATGTGTGCAAATGATCTTTAGCTGCGTCCCTACTCTTTGGCCTGTAGAAATGCATCAGTTGTGACATTTATTTAGTACATGTACCTTCATTCTTCTATTCAGGCTGTCCCTCGGGGTTCTCTATTAATGAATTTTACTTCCCAAATTTTCTTTACCATGCAATGACTCTTCGCATGGTCTAAAAACATATCCTTGAAATTTCTTCTCTTTGAAAGTTTGAGCGTTATCTAAATTCAAAATTCAATTTTAATGATAGTTTCAGCTTTCAAATGCTTCTCCATGCGTGTGTGATTCTTTTATAAAGAATTATGTACAACCCAGATTGATTTATGCCGGTGCTAATTGTAGATTAGTACTAACACTTTAGTTCACTTTTCGTATTTTCCTTGGTCAAGGTAATCTAGCACCTAATTAATGATAAATAAGATTATAGACTACAAAAGATTAATTTCATATAGCGCTTATCTTTATCTTTAACTTCCTTAAGTCATAAAATTCCATTTTAATGCAAAGACTTCACATTTGTGATGGGAGCCCTTGGTTACTCAACAATTTCACAAATTCAAGTTGATTTGTATACTCAATATTTGAGTTGTCATTTGACGCAAAAGTACTCGTGGGGTTCATGATATTGGTGGTTACTAAATAATTCAAATAACGGAGTGGATTCGTTGGATTCGCCCTTTTTTTCTCTATTTTCTTTATATAATTTTTTTTTGCTTCATTTCCTTAACTTAGTGTTAACTCATCGTTAGTTTCGAAAAAAAATTCAAATGAATATCAAGTGTTTTAACCTCTCCACAAGTTGTGCCAGCATAAATTCTTTCTAAGTGTGCTTTGCAATTCTAAGTATTAGTTTTAGTGTGCAATATTTATGGATAAAATTCTGTAAGTGATTCCAAAGTAGAAGTGTCTTTTCAAAATTTGGACATGTTCATTTTTATCGAGAGACAAGAAATATATGGAAAAATAACTTTATTTCATCATCGAACATTTGAAAATAGTCATTATATGACAAAGAAATGTATGATGTAAAAATCATGCTTAGGAGTGGTATTCATCAGTTGTCTGTGTCATGGCCTCTTTCTTGGTGGAAGTAGAAATATTGGTTTAGATCCATATAGTGTGGTATTGGGTTTGGCATGGGTCTTGGTTCCAGAGGTTTCAACAGGCCTTGACTCCTTAACTTCTCGAATACCGTTGACGGAGGTCTACCAAGGTTGGAAATTTTTCTGTTTCTTAAAGCGGTTATTTCAGCGTGGCCAAGCTTCATTCCGAATGTCCCTCCAATATTTTTCTTATTCTGGCCATTGAATTTTTGGCTCTTAGCCTCTTCCTCTTCAAGGTCCATAACAGTCTCCTAACTATTGAAAGTCATATATCATGGAGGTCATCCTCCTCAGTTTATTGTAGATTGAGGGCTTAATGCCCTTGACAATCTTTTTGATTGGGTCATTCTTCGAGGGCCTTATTTACATTTTCAAAAGCAATCTTCTCCATCGGTAGACATATTCGTTGAAGTCTCCTTCGACTTCTGTTTAATATTCCATAGGTCATGGATCATAAAATCAATCTCCATATCTGTGACATACTAGTTCAGGAAGGCTTCTACCAGGGTTCTCCAATCATTATTTATTTTCTTCTTCAGGTTGTGGTACCATACCATTGGTGCTCCTTCCAATGACATCCCAAATATTTTCTGCACTTGGCGTTGGGATAGCCTAGTTACGCTCAACAAAGATACATATTTTCGGAGATGTATTTTAGGTTTCTATTTCCATTGAACTTTATCATTTCTGGCATTTTGAACTCGAAGAATTGTTCTTCAATTTCCAGTGTATCATAATCAAGGAGGTCTTGATGTTTTTCCTTCATTTTTTGGGCAACCGTCTCCATTTGCTCCCTACATTTCTGGAGCTCGACATAAATTTTCACTTACAAAATTTTCCTTCCATTTTTGGAAGGTTTCAACTTTCGCAGAACTAGACTCCTCGGGTATAGCAACGACCATCGGGTTCTACAACACGTACCGAAGCTTTTCTGATTCCAAGACAATCTTGAGGTCCTGTTCCCAATCTGTAAAAATTTTAGGGCCTCTGAGCTTGTTCATATCCAATATGCAAGCAAAATGATTAGTGAACGAGGAAGCCACCATCACAAATAAATAACATAGATAGCGAAATAACAGTGTCAGTGAATAAAAAAAAACAAGTTTCATCAATATATAAAATAACATCTAATAGGTTATGGCTTTTTAATCTAATAGATTCCCTCCCATTATTTAATGTAATACTATAATCCCCATATAGAATATAAAGAATTCAATAGTTAAATCAAATTCCATAGTGAGAAGTGGACCCCATGAATATATTTTTCTCACACCTTTAGCACGTTCTCACCTACGCATATTCTTTAGGTAGACAATCCATTGTCAATTACATAATGGTGATTCATGGGTTTCGGTCCTGACCGTTTCTCATTGTGACACGTTCACAAGGAGGTGTATTCAAGGCTTTACTTGGCAATGATAAATTCAAGATACTGATACAGTTTTGACAGTTTTAGCATGTTCAAGATTTTCACTTCCACTTGAATTTACCACATATAATAAATACGTTCTACCAACGCAAACAAAATTTGAAGAAACTATATTGTCACAGATTTGTGAAGATAATAATATAGCCACCGAAATTTATTTGCATATGTATTGACAAGACAGAACTAGCACCGAGTGTTCCCTCGCACATGTTAAAATTCAAGCATTATCAATTAAGGATTTTTCGCAAAAGTGTCAAACTGTTTTATTTGAACAAATCAATGACTACATGCATAAATAGACATAAGTTTAGATTAAATATCATATATCAATCATGAGTCTGGTCATGGATAGGGGATCAAACTCTCTCTGATACCAATTATGTTGGCGATTTTAAGGTTTTATCGAGAAGCGTAGCGAAGGCCAAAAAATTAATTTTTTCGATTTCAATAATTTTCTTGGATTATCAAAATAAACTAATTTATTTTAATCCTCCATAATAGAAATTTCGGATTTTCAAACAAGTCCCCCTATTGCCGAAACTTTTCCAAAGTGCAACATTTTACATTTTGATTATTTTGGTCCTAATTTGTCAAATATACAATTAGGTGTTTCCAAAACAATACCAAAATAATTTTTACACCAAATAAACATCAATTTACATCCAATATATGAAACGCCCCAATTTTGGTTTAGACATAAACCTTAATTTCTTTAATTAATCAAATTAACCAAAATTAACTCAAATTAATGCTTTAATCCAAACTCTCCAACATCAATCAAGTCTCACCACCATTAAATAACTCAAGAATAATTCTAGGTCATTATTGAGTGGCATAATAACTCTGGAATGGTAAATAGTTATTAAATGACCAAATAAATCCAAAATTACACTAATTAGGCTTAATATAAATACTACACATGCATGTATTCATCCAATCAAGCATCTAGCACTCTCAACACATACGAAAGGATAAACTAGATCTACATCATACGCAAACAATTATAGAAAAAGAAAAAAATTTCTAATTAAAGAAAGTAAGAAAAATACTTTATTTTTCAACAATTCGTCATCCTTTGCTCTAGATCTAGGTTTTTCTCTTAATCCTCTCTCTCTTTTGTTTTTTTTAGGAAGATTGAATAATGAAAAAAAATGAACAAAATTCATTTATATACCTAAGCCCTAGGTGGCCAATAAATGGAATGACAAAATGGTCATTTGGAACTTAAAGATAAGATCTAAATTACTTTAATTTAATTCAAGCCATTTGTCAATAATAAATGTATCAAAATCTCATTTGGCATTTAATTAATATACATCTAATCAACTTATATATCAAATACATATACACATTAACTATTCAAATGACCTAAATACCAATGGATATTTGTATTTTCGTTTAACCGTTAAATGGTGTTTGAATAATCAATGTTATTCATAATGTGTCACCATAGTTCTCTATGAGTATATTTCATGATTGTGGGACTCTTTAATTTCAGGTATACCAACCACAGAATCTAATTTCATTTCTATAATTCACCCACTCGTAAATTATGACGATCATGGATATTCTCCATGAGCTATACAAGTCGAGGTCCTCACATACATATAAGTCATTTGTCACACTTATCCGGATTATACCGGAGACATATATATAAATTTCAAATCTCCTAAGATATAATCTCATCAATGTATCGATCCAGGATCTCTTAATAACCTTGGAACTCGGTTCTGAAGTGTACCACGACCATGGATTTAATAGATCGCAAACACTTGAAGGATACATTTGTCCTGAACACAGAATTAACAGATCCTCTTTTAATTCTCACCGGATATCCTGAGTACTAGTCCACACCCACCAAACATAAATAGGTCTAACCTAAAAAGATTGGTGACGTGACAACCATTTAAGTATTAAGGATAACTCATATATCCACCGTGGCATCCCAAGTCAAATGACAATTGTACCACTCGACTCGAGAAAATCCCTATTGACAATGGTGTACTAACATGATTCAGATCACACTTGGAGCATCAAAGGACATGGCCAGCAAGGGAATGGAGCCATTGTAAGTACCAGAAGGGCCAATCACAAGACAGAATGCCAAAAAATCAGAGAAGCAATGACGGGATTAGTTCAGAGTTTTATGACCGACTGCAATAAAAAAATCAGAGCCACACTAGAGACGTATGTGAGCTTCAAAGGAGAGGGCCCTAAGCTACTTAACTTGTCCCAAATAAGTTCTGAATGAAGCTTCACAAGCATTTGAAGACTTGAAGATTTTGGCATTTTTGTAATTTCGCCCTTTAGGGGAATTTTTATCTTTATGCCTTTAGGGTTTCTCTTTGTAACCTATTTAAACTTGTTGTTCTTCTTCCTTAACATTATTCACAAATTTTTAAAGAAAAACACTTAAGCTTTAAGCTTTTGGCTATGTCCGAATTTCTTGTGAGGGATGGAATCCCATTTTCAAGTTTAAATCGACTTATCTAAGTTTAGCAAGCTTAGTGGCATCTCCATTGCTAGCATAACACACTGATTTTATGTTTTAAGTTATCATGGGCAATGTTTCACGGTGGCTTAGGGCTGATCTTGGATGGGTTTTGTTCTTACAAAATCATTGATTAAGGTTCATGGGGCTTAAGAAAGAATACTATAGGTTTTCTTGATTTTCAAATCCAAGTGAGTTTCTTGTCATGTACCATCCATTAGGAATCTTCGGTGAGTTGTTCATTAGTCATCTATTATGAACACCTATATGTCTATATGAGTCTCCCTAGACTTGTGATTCACTAAGATTAACCTCCAGAATCTAGTATTCTAATATACAACATATACCGGTTTCTATGGTTTACCTACTGATCAAAAATGTAAACCTTGACCATGAACAATTTAAGAATGAAACTGTTATAATATCTCTCAATGTCAGTTGTGGTGATTTTATAACTCTATTATAACTTAATCATTATATGGTCATCTATGCCTTTACCATATAAAAGACAGAATATTGATGAAATTTTATGTTTTATTCATAATAAAATATACATACAAGTATGTACTTACATGTACAATATTTAAGAAGTTGACGGGCCAGGCACCAACTCCAACAGCTTAATGGTTTTCAAAAAAGACAAAGAACATATTAATTGTTAACAAATAAATACATATATCCATTATAATATTACATAAATCTGGTTGCTACTTTTTAGAAAATAAATGGCGGGATTTTCACCGGCCATGCATCGCCTCTAGATTAGTGGACATGTGATCCTTCTATATAACTCAGCAATGGACTAGGCTGTATCGGATTTGATTGTAGATCTTAGGCTTGCCGTGGTCTGTGAAACCCACTTTGAGATAATGTGAGTTTGAGGAGTGAGGTAGTATTCAAACGTTGGTATAACCCACATATTCCCGTGTTACTTTTTTTTTTTTGGAAAAGGTAAAGTATATATTGAAAAGAAAGAAAAAAATTACAAGATTACAAAGGGCATCCCCCTTGAAATACAAGAAACGAAGGCCAATGCCTTAAAGATACAACTCTCGGATGAAAGCAAAAAAAAACGGCCTAAAAGCCCAAAACAAAAACCACAAAAAAGGCTTAGATAGAAACAACAGAAATGGAAAATAAGATAAAAAAAACTAGGAATAATGATCCAGTGATGCCCTTGCTGAAGCTTACTTTCCGGAGTAGTGCATCCCAAAACCCACAGATCCAAGGCCCAAAAGAAAGGCACTCCTCCATGCAGATTGCGAAGCCATGCAAATTACGTGGTTTTCAGACTCCAAGTATTCTGAACATGGGCGGGTATCTTCACCGCATGCTCAGAGAAAATGACGTGTGTCATAAAATTATGGCATAAACAAATATGTCATAGATAATATGACATATATATGTCATGTTTTATATTTTTTATATTTCTAATAATTTATTGTAAAATAATATGATAGAAAGCTGTCATAAATTAAAACAACGTTGTTTTATTTTATGACATAAATATATCATAAATGTATTAATAATAAAAAAAACTAACAATTTTCTTCAAATGGATTCGAACCCGTAATTTATTTCCTTGAAATGTTTATTTTCAGATGTAAAATCACTAGGCTAGACTAGAGCAATATCTGATGTTTTGTAAATAATCTTATTTATAATATTAAAATTGTAAAAAAACAAAAACAAAAAACAAAAAAAACAAAAACAAAAAAAAAAACAAAAAAGAAGAAGAAGAAGAAACTTAAACAGAAATTGAAAGTGTAAATTTCAGCCTCAAGCCAAAATTTAACCCTAAAAATTTGCCATGTCAAAATTTGAAACCCTTAATCTACTTCTCACTCTCTCTCTTACTGTATGTGTCTCCATATCTTTTTTTTTCCTTCACTGTCTTCTTCTCTACCATGACAACTTAGAACAACAAGAATAATACGAAAAATTAAAGGCATTTCTGAAATCATTCTTTATAGCGTTCTAATTCGTTTTTAGCTTCGGTCAAATATAAAATCTCTCTCTGGTCGGCTTCACTCGCTCTATCTTCACTAGCTTCATGGCACTACGCCTTCTCTTCCAAGTGGAATCCTCTTCACCAGCTTCCAGGCACTCTATCTTTAAACCCCTTTGGCTGAAGAGTGAAGACCACTGAACCCACACCTACGTTTCCCCCACTCCCATCCCACACTCAACAAACATCTCTAATGACAAGCTCTGTTCTTAACCCTCGTCAAAATCCATTGCCATAAGATCTTTTGTTGATGCTATATTGGATCCATAAAATTCAAATTTTTCCCTCGGCCTATACGCTTCTCTCTTTTCAATTTGTAGGTTCTTATAGTACTGTGTATCATGGTTTTGGTATGGATCGGTATGTTCTATTGCATTTCTTTTGACTTAATTCCTATGATCATCCATAAATTGAATATGATATCCATTTTGAATTATTAGATTTGAGATATCTGAGTTTGTCTTTATCATCCATCCAATGGCTAATTGAAAGATTTGATGTCTAGTGTAGATAAATAGTCTTTTTCGAATTTAATGGTAAGAATACTTGAATACTGGGTGAAATATATGAGGTTCGTGTTCCGTAGGTAAATCATGTTTTAGAAATACTTGCTGTAAGTTTTTATTTTTTATTCATTTACATTCATCATGTTTTTTTATGGGTGCATTCAAAAATTATTCTGAATATATAATAATTTGACAATAAAGGATAAAGATGAAGTGCGAATCACGTGGAGCAACTACATACGATCCATTAGGTAGTTGTATCATTTACTTTAATTGATTGAATTTATTTGTTGAATTAATGGTTTCATGTTGTATAATTTAATGAATTATTGGTTTGTTGTTTAATTTTCTTAGATTAGTGGTTTGTTTGTAGTAATTAAAACTTTAGTATTTAGATTAACGGGGTTTGATGTATGAAATATTACTTTAATATTTATATTAGTTCCTTTAATTATTTTTTAATTGTGTATCATTGATTAAAATGATTAATACTGAAATTAAATACTGTAAAAATAATTAAATAAACTTCCAGTAAAACAATTATCATAATTCCACAAAATATATAATTTCACTCAAATTTAAAAATTATAAATTTAAATTCAAATTCCTGCGAATTATGACACTAATATGTCATAATTTAATGACATGTTAGTGTCATAAATTTATTTTTAAATATATATATATGTCATAAAATCAAAGATTTATGATATTTACATAAATTTATGACATTATGTGATGGTTAAAACCGTCATAAATTTATAACAAACAAAAACTGTCATAAAAAAGATGACACGACGATCTACGATAGTTTAAAAACTGTCATAAAATACTGTTTATGACGATTTTAAACCGTCATAAAGTAGCAAATTTCTAGTCATGTTATAACTATGATTTGTGGTCAAATGTCAGAAACTATAAGAGTTATTGGATTGTGAATTGTTTAGTAACAATGGGCGCAATGGTATAGTATCATGGAGTAGTATGACAAAAAATCCTATATAGCGTTATCCATAATGAAGATTGAATTTGTGGCATTTTCATTTGTAGTATAGGAAGCTGCATAGTTGATAAGGTATTTGGATCATTTGGGTATTTTAAATGATGCTTCTAATCTAGTGTCTGTCAATTGTGATAGTGAGATGTCTTTGTTGGAACGTAAAATCACATGGATAGTGTAAATGTTAATATACTTATATCTCATGATGTATTAATTTTCCTAACAATGTTTACTAATTATAATGCTTATTGATATTTGTGTTCAATACCTATATTTTAAATGTTTAGTCCATTATATCATTTGTTGGTATGAGAAGTATGTCAGACAAATGAATGACTGACCCTCTCACATAGGCAATCACCTCCATTACTTTGTGATAAGGGGAGAAGAGACCAATTTTTAAGTTTATTATATGAGTGATAATTTAGAAGAGTTCAAGCTTAAAAATTAAGAAATATCATTATCTTAGTACATCAATTTTACTAGGTTACCTTCTCTATGATATGATCTAATGTGAATAAGTTTTTTTCACCTTAGTTTTCTTAATATCATATGTGCATTAGACATTGTGATTGTATGAATTATTATCTGCACGATATTTTTAGGAGACATACACTCCATGGGAAATGAGAGAATACCGTAACACATGTTGTACAATTATGACTAATAAGGGTACTACAAGTAAAGATCTCAATCTTGATATTGTGTGAGACCCTTGATATTATTTTAATCTCATGTTGTACCATTTAGACTCTTGTATGTTCTCAAAATTTAGATTTGATGATCACTATCTTGGAGTGTTACTGGAATGTTATAAGAGATTTGATCCAATAGAAAATCTCTGGAAAAGAGAATTCGATTAAGGTTGAGAGATTCGAGAAAAAATAAAGATCATTACATGAATAATATTTCATTAGCTTGTATTTACTGGTCGAGCAATTATATTTCTCTACATGATCAAACATGATTGTGAATATAAAATAAATATTACAACAAAAAAGAGATCGAGAGAGATGTAATGTGATAAATGATCAAGGTTATTGTATACTTAATCTATCATAGTATCTTTACGTTATTCGAGTAGTTATATATTCCTAACAGGTATATAGCAAGTGAGCTCTCCAAGTATGCTGGTCACACGATACAATTGCTTAGTACGAGTTGTTCTTGCAGAGATAATAAAGTCATTGAATCCATCATGCGTGAGTGGTAAATGTTGGAAATGGATCGCATTCGAGTCACCCATGATGGGTTAAACCCTGCCCACATCTATGTGTCAAACATATGGGGAAGTTAAGAAACTTCCCACGGAAGTTAAAAACTCTCCCCATCTTCTATAAATATATGAACATTTTGTTCATTTAAGGTTAATCAAATTGAGTTTTGATTGAGGAATCTCTACAGAAAAATATTAGCAATTATGTTGTGAAAAATAAAGATTTATTTCATTACTTATGTGAATAAATCTTACGCTAGGAATGCATGGTTGGTTAGAACTTAAGTGGATTAAATTTGTGTATTCCATGTTAATACGGATTTGTTCCTACAACCTGAGACTTATAAAATATCAGATCTTGCATAAAATTGTTTTTAGGCCTACATCGGGTTAAGATAAGTTTGGGCTATTTTGGGCCTTCTAGGTTATTGATTCTCCACTAGCAAGTTCGACAAAATATTTCCTTGTGGGTCAAGGTCCCCCAATCGGGCTTGGCTAAGGGTTCTTTGTACATTAGGCTTCACATCAGTGTATTTGTACCTTCTGAACCACAACTCACAGTGGTTGCCCCCAGTCAAAATGGTTTGGATCCAACATAAATACGTCCCTTATGAATTGGACCTGACCTTTCGGCTTATTGTCGATTTTTAGGACCTCACACCTAGCGTCCCTGACAATTCTTATAATCTC
Source organism: Zanthoxylum bungeanum (assembly GCA_019454045.1). Lineage (NCBI taxonomy): Eukaryota > Viridiplantae > Streptophyta > Magnoliopsida > Sapindales > Rutaceae > Zanthoxylum > Zanthoxylum bungeanum. The sequence goes on from SKCR01028602.1 coordinate 224,385, forward strand.
TAGGAATTGCTAAAGAATAAGTGTAAAAAACTTTGGTCTTTCCAAACCAAATTTAATGTTATTGGGTGAATTTGTCAATCAATTAATATTCCTCTCAATTTTTCCTTGTATGTGAGAATACATTTAGTTATAAGCATCAAATTATTGATGATGATAGATGATAGCGTATTCAGCTATCCTCTCAAACCTTAATGATGTAAAAGTTTCACAATAAATCAGAATAGTAAAAGAAATGAATGAACAAATATTGAATATGCTTGTGGCTAAAGCTTTGATTTTATTTTAGATATTTTAATATGTTGCAACATTTATTATTGTTAATAGTTTTTATGTTGCATTTTGAATGTGCGTTTTTTCTGTGATTTACACGGCGTATTTGTTCGTTTTGAATATTTTCAGGAAATATTATAAAATTTTAATCTTGTAGGAAACCTCTCACGTGAGTGGTCGTGGACATGCACAACTCTTATCACATGCATCCGCAGATGCATGTTTAATTTGAGAGTGACTTGCCTTGATTGCGACTTGAACCACAGACTTTATGTTGGAAATTCTTGTAATATTCATTAACGGATTGGTGTTTATGTCTTTTTGACACTAGGGGTGCAAGAGAAGGTTGCAATCCTTAGGAGGGTTGCATCCCACCCCAAGGGGTGCCCTTTTGGCACCCCTCCATGCCTTATAAAAGAGGCAATCATTTCCAAAAAAGACATATAACGAAAATCTATTTTGAGTCACTGTTTTCTTCTGGTTTTGAGAGAGAATTCCTCCTATTTTCCTAGTTCATATACTTGTCAATGAGTGCTCCTTGGACAAGAATGAACCAAGTTATCCTGGGAGAACATTGGTCAATTGCGAATCCGTAAAGCACCTGTGACGGGGCCAATAAGTTCTTAAGGACAGTGAGAGTTCTCCACTTGGATTCTTTATTGCAGTTTACAGGTTTTTTAATCTACAGTTTTATGTTTTAGGTTTTAGGGTTTTTGGTATTTTCTGGTTTGATTTGTTAATAGCATGTTGTTTTGATGTTTAAATGACATTTATTGGCTTACAATCTTAAGAACTTATTGCCAGTGTTGTTAAATAATAAATTGTATGCATAGTTAAGAAAATTTCTGGAAAAATTACAGTATGTGCATGAAAAAACCCGTAGGGCGTTCGAACGCCCGACGAACGTAAAGGCTTAAATCTGAAATTCCGTAAGAACGTTCGAACGCGTCTTCAAACGCCACTCGAACGCATACCTTCTGCCTAAGAATGTTCGAACGCGTCTTAAACGCAACTCGAACGCAAACTCTCTGGAATCATTATGTTCGAACGCGTTTTCGAACGCTATACGAACGTGAACACTCTGGAATTATTCTGTTCGAACGTGTTATAGAACGCTACATAAATGTGAACTCTCTGGAAACACTTCGTTCGAACGCGTTATCAAACGCAACACGAACTTACACACACTGGACAGTCTCGTTCGAACGTAGATACGTACGCGACACTAACGAAATAGTCCTGGAATTGTTATAAACTGCAAACTTAAATTAATATTAACTTAGTAAATCATATACTGTAACACATTAATCTTGGTAGTATAGATTTAAGTTATTATTAGGTTGCTCAATTATCACAAGCATACACATAGTGATAAAGGTGAAATTGATTGTGTGTTGCATACTTGGGTGAGAATTTAAAGTGTAATCATACATAAGAAATTCCATCCAATCTTGATTGACACTTACACATATATCTACACATATCGTATATTGTCTGTGCTATTGAATAAGTGTAGTTCTGGGTTTGAATTGCTAAGAGATCCTTTTGAAAAAGTGTTTAAAGAATATTCTGTCAAAAAGGCGATAAGAGCCTAAGTGGTCAGGGATTTAAGTGGTTACTCCGGACCCCCCTCGTCCTCTGGGAATATTCGTTTATTCATTTTTCTAAAGAATCTTTGGTTGAAATTCACGGACTTGTGTTTATTGGAACCACCGTCAAATAGAACAACAAGTGGGAACCTAGTATATCACTTTTAACAAGATCATTCGTTGATCATTGTGCAATTCTTCTTTTGTAGACAAATTGACCCATGTTGATTTTTCCAGTTACAAATGGCTAGCAGAAACATCACAGTACCGGTCTCTCATGGAGAAAAGCCGGAGAAGTTTGGTGAGGCAAATTTCAAACAGTGGCAGAGCAAAATGATGTTCTACATGACAACTCTTCAGTTGGCCAATTTCCTCAAAGATCCTCCGGATCCTGTGGAGGGTGAATCGGAAATGGCCAAGGAACTGTGAGAACAAACATGACTGTCTGGAGACTTCCTGTGCAAGAACTACCTTTTGGGTGGTCTTGACAATACCCTATACAATGTGTACCAAGGCATGACTTCTGCGAAGATTCTCTGGGAATCTCTCGAGAAGAAGTACAAAACCGAGGATGCCAGACAAAAGAATTTTGTCGTGGGTAGGTTCCAGGACTATAAGATGGTAGATTCAAGGACGGTGATGTCTCAGTTGGGAGAACTGCAGTTGATTATTCATGAAATACTGGATGAGGGAATGAAACTCTGTGAGATGTTTCAAGTTGCCGCTATAATTGAAAAGTTGCCTCCATCATAGAATGACTTTAGGAGCTATCTGAAACACAAAAAGAAGCAGATGAGCCTTAAAGACCTCAATGTTCGATTGAGAATCGAGGAGGACAACATGATGTCCGAGAAGGCCAGCTACAAGATTATGGAGTCTAAGGCCAACATCATTGAGGGTGTAAAGCGTAGCAAGAAGAGAAAGAACAGTGGAGCTGATTCTTCGAACAAGAAGTTCAAGGGGAAATTCTACAACTGTGGAAAGAGCAGTCATATATCAAAGGACTGCGGAAACAAGAAGTCTCAGGACAAGGGCAAGAAAAAGAAAAATGAGGCCCATATCACTGAAGGTGAGTAGCTAACTGATGAGATCTCAGAGATGGAACTATCAGCAGTGATAACCGAAGCCAACATAGTTGGGAATCCGAGAGAATGATGGGTAGACACTGGGGCTACTCGTCATATCTGTGCAGATAGGAAGATGTTTTTCTTTTATTAGAAGGTCGATGTCGGCAATTTTCTGACAAATGGGAACTCGTCTACCTCTCAGGTGGTTGGACAAGGCACATTGGTTCTGAAGATGACATCCGGAAAGGAGCTAACATTGAAGAATGTACTGCATGTTCTAGATATTCAGAAGAACTTAGTCTCGGGATCTCTCATTAGTAAGGCTGGTTTTAAGCTTGTATTTCTTTATGATAAGTTTGTAATGACGAAGAATGATATGTATGTAGGAAAAGGTTACCTAACTGAGGGCCTTTTCAAACTAAATGTAATGACTGTCAATCGTGCTATTAATAAAGCTAGTACTTCTTCTTATATTATTGAGTCACAAATGTATAGCATGAGAGGTTAGGATATGTTAATTATGATACCATGCGTAAATTAATTAACATGGACCTTATACCTAAATTTGCAATTGATAGCCAACATAAGTGTGAGGCATGCGTTGAAGCAAAAATGCATAGAACATCATTTCATTCTGTTGAATGCAGTTCTGAAACTTTAGAACTTGTACACACTGACGTGTGTGACATGAATATTGTGTAAACAAGAGGCAGTAAAAAGTACTTTGTCACTTTTTTCGATGATAGCACAAGATTCTGCTAAGTGTACTTGTTGAGGAGTAAAGCTGAAGCTATTGAGAGCTTTGTACACTATAAGAACGAATTTGAAAATCAACTTGGCAAGAAAATCAAAAGAATCAGTAGTGACAGAGGTGGTGAATACGTTTCACCATTCGGTGAATATTGTTATGTGCACGAAATTATTCACGAAACCACTGCTCCTTATTCTCCTCAACAGAACGGAATTGCGGAGTGCAAAAACCAAACGTTGAAGGAAATGATGAAAGTCATATTGACGAGTTCGTGTTTACCCCAAAACTTGTGGGGGGAAGCCTTGCTTTCCGGAAACTATGTTCTAAACAAGCTTCCTCATAGAAGATTGGACAAGACACCATATGAGTTGTGGAAAGGTTTCGTACCTTCCTACAAATACCTAAAAGTGTGGGTGTGTCTTTCCAAAGTAATGGTTCCTAAACCTAAGAAGGTTAAAATAGGACCCAAAACTGTTGATTGTATATTCATAGGATATGCTCGCAAAAGTAGTGCGTATCGATTCTTGGTACACAAGTATGAGATTCCTGACATCAATCCAAATATGATAATTGAGTCAAGGAATGCGATATTTTTTGAAGAGACGTTTCCTTGTAAGGAAAGACAAAGAACAGAGTCTCTCAAAAGAACGGTTGATACTGTCAAGGACAGTGATCGGGTTGACCAAGAATCAGATCAACGTGTAAATGCTGAGACAATCGAGCCTAGACGTAGCAAAAGAGCTAGAACGTCTAAGTCGTTTGGTCCCGATTTTCTGACATACTTGTTAGAAAATGAGCCTTAAAGCTATAAAGAAGTTATGTCTTCGCCAGAGGCACCTCTTTGCAAAGAGGCTATTAACAGTGAGATTGATTCAATCCTACAGAACCATACTTGGGAGTTGGTAGATCTTCCACCAGGTTGTAAGCCGATGGGCCACAAATGGATATTCAAAAGGAAGATGAAAAGGGATGGATCAATAGATACGTACAAGGTAAAACTTGTCATAAAAGGTTATAGACAAAAGGAAGGCCTTGATTACTTTGACACTTATTCACTAGTGACTCGTATCACATCGATAAGAATGCTTATAGCCATAGCAACTATATTTGGTCTTGAAATACATCAAATGGATGTAATGACAGCATTCTTGAATGGTGAATTGGATGAAGATATTTACATGGAACAACCAGAAGGGTTTAGTGTTTCTGGACAAGAACAGTATTGGACAATTATGACCCATAACATCACTATTTGTACAGAACATGATGTTGTTGTACAAATTAACTATGTGACAAAGGAAATTGCTCTTTTATCATTTGTAATTGGATTATCGGGATAAATAAATGATAAAAGTCCATATGATTAGTTCCAGATTAATAAGATATGAGACAGTATTAATCCACTAAGGTTTAATCAATAAAACATCCATAGTCGTAGTATTATTGAGATTGGACATCGATAATATGGAATATACTAGAATTGCACTTGTGCGCGTTGTGGGAGCATAACAACATAGTTCTCATATATTTAAGTATTGGATACTTATGCAAGTGTAATAGGAGGTTGTGTTTACCGATGGTACGGAAACAGCTTCGCTCTGGATAGACCCCTCAAAATTCCATTGGTAGTATGACTATGTTTCTATAGAAGTCCGAATCAGGGTAGGTGTATTTGGTCTTAACCTGATACTTACATCACTAATACTTGCGACAATCAATATACTTTGGTTTTGGTCGTCCAGGGCTTTAACAGGTTCTGTGTACGCCTCTTCTGGGTATATTGAGAATCATAGTGTATTGGGTGTGATGTCAAGATGGAAGTATCACTTCATTCATATGGAGATGATGGTCACGTAGGATACATATCTGGTGCTCTTATATGCTGCAGCTATCGGGATAATATTACTAGGTCATGTTTATCCGATTATAGAGACTAGTTACCAAAGATCTGATATGTGATTCGTACGGGGCAGACATAATTCCAGCCCCAGGCCTAGCACGTGACATCTGATATTGGATCGCAATAAGTAATACTATGTATACTACGCCTGATACAGATTATATATTCCTTTAAGAATATTTCTAGAGAATTTGGTAGGCACGGTGTTTTGCTAGAAGTCAACCATGTCTTGTAAATTGGTAACAACGTAGTACTAGGTACGTACGTCTTCGGATAGTCCGACGACCGGATTTACTGCCAACATATCCAGGGATCTCATGGGTCGCTTCCCGAAGATTCACCAATGACGTATGAATCGAATATAATTAATCTAGGATTAATTATAAGAGAGAGAAAATTAATCTATGATTAATTGCAGAGATATTTTATCTCAGATAAAATATTAATTAAAGAGAGAGAGCGATTAATTTGGAATTAATCGATAAATTAATATATTCAATATATTAAGCGAAATTAGATTTCGACGCGGAAATAAAATTAGATTTTAATTCGGGCTAACAAATTGATTTAGAATTAATTCGCGAGCGATATGAATAGTAATTTTGCTAGGCATAATTAATTAATTAAATTTGATTTAATTACGTCGCAACGGAAAATTCGTTAATTCGGAATCAGCGAATCTGAGCCCGAGAGTGTTTGCGGGACCACTCGCATTTTGAATCAAGTGGGGCCCACAAGTCACATCACGCGTCACATCATTAGTCATTCTTGTGATGTAAGTCACATCAACTTTGAGTGATGTGATGCTTGTCACTTTTGTGATTGATGGGAGTTGTTGGTAGACTTTAAAGCCTTGTACCACTTTTTGGAAAAGTGTGAGAAGTATTTGATTTTTGAAATCAAAAACCACACAACACATCTTCTCTCCCTCTCCCCTCCTCACGGTTTTGGAAGCCTTTCTCTCCTTCTCCATTTTTCTCTTATGGCCGAGAGTTACACAAGGGAAATAGAAAAATTGTTGCAATTTTTCAATGATGCTAGCACATCCATGGAGTCTCACAAAGGTGATAGGGAAACCCATTCATGAGTTTGGAATCTCAAATCAAAGCTTGGAGCTTGAAGATCAACACAAAAAGCACAAAAGGAGGCTTGGCCGAATCATCCATGAAGAAATTTTTGTGTTATTCGCATCGCAAAATCTGATCAAAGTGAGTATTTCCGCTACTTTACTTTGTTGTATTCACACGTTTATATGCTTAATTGATCTTGGTTTGACCTAGAAAATCCAACAATGGTATCAGAGCCTTGAATAAGCATGAAATTGAATTAGGGTAAAATTAGGGTAAAATTGATTTGAGCATGATTTGATAAAATTGATTGATTGAGTATGCTTGAATGATGATAGCTTAGAGTTATGCATGATTAATTTGATGAAAATTGAATTGGATTATTTTTTTCCCCAAAAATTTGACTTGGCCGAATGTGTGTAGTGCCCTAAAGTCATGGTATTTTTTGTTCTTTTGATCATTGAATGAGTTTAAAGACTTGGGATAAATTGATTAATGATTTAATTGGATTGAAATCGAAATCGATTTATGAAACCCTAAATTGCCGTGACTTCAAAAGCATGAAATGAGATGATTTTTGATTCAATAATGTTGGACATGTGTTGATGATGATTAACATGGTTAATTATGTAAATTGGTATTTTGGAAATGTTAATTTGAATAATTAATTATGGCTAATACACTTTAATTAATTTTATTATGATAGTTGGAATATTGTGATTAAATTAATTGGGCTAAATTTGGAATTGGGCCTATAAAGTTGTATTTGGGATTAATGGGCTTGGTTGGGCCAAGTTTGGTTTAGGTTAATTGGTTGGATCCAATTGGGCCTAAACCCATTTCCATAAAGTCCAAATATGATTAAATGAGCCTTTAAAATTTTAATTGGGCCTAATGGGCCTAAATTGATTTTTGGCAAAAGGGTGATTCCTTATTGGGCTTTGGTTGCCAAAGTCCATGCCTTATAAATTAATTGAAAGCCTATTGGACTTTAATTAAATTGACATTGGATGTTAATTGGGCTTTGAGACCCGTTAAGGTTAGATTTAGAGTCTAAGCCGCAAAGGCTCATTAATAAAGTGTAATTATTTAATTTGGAATTAAATATAGAATTAGTATTGAATAAAAATTAAATTGGATTTAATATTGTAGTTTGATATAATTCGAGAATTCATACTTTGAGTACTTATTCTTAAAACGAGTTTGACTCGCGCAAATCAAATCGTTGTTTGAACATTGGATGGTCATTAATTTCAGATTAATTAATTGGATTAGATTGATTGATAACATGTTTTGTGTGAATACATGGATGTGATGTATGAATAATGTATATCGGATGGATATTAGATGGGTGAGGGCAATTTTAGAAATTACTGTAATAAATTTAGAATTTATTAAATTGGACCTGCGTGTCCAGCTTATTACCTCTTGACTCTTTCTATTTCTCTTCTCACCTATTCCCCTCAATGTAAATGAGGTTTCTTTAGAAGTGTTATGTAATTGGGTAGAAGTAAGATTTGTGCTAGCGGGAGAGAGGAAAGGGAGAGATTTGTTCTAGGAACAAGTTATTTTAAATATCCATCCGCATATCATTATTAAGTTATTTACCGCGCCTTATTATACTTTTAGAATGCATGTTTAAGGGTGTATGATGAGAACTAATCAAAGATAATTAATTGGTTGCCAATTACGCGAAAAAAAAACCCTCAACAAATATTAAGCGTTTTTCCTTCCATTGAATGATGCATTCTCAAGATCTAAGATTGGCACTGGTTTGTTGGCCAAAGTCAAGACCTTTGTCCATCGCGGATTTGTTTGAATCATGAAGGCTTTGTTCCATATCGCATGTCTTGTCCAAGTTGTGATTTGTTGGCCAAAGTCAAGATCATTTCTTGTCCTTCGACATCGATTACGAAGCTTTCCAAGGCAATGGGTCCCGCTTAACTGGAATCATTAAGTTTGTTGTGCCAAAGCCAATGCTTAGTTGATTCAGAGGAAAAAAGGTTAGGGAATATATCGGATATATTGGCATATATTAGATATATGTTTCAGACTTGGATGTCCACTTACTGGATCTAGGAATTGGATGAGATCCAATTGATCTTAGAGATCTACCTAGTTAAATATCATACAGCTTGTTGGCCAAAGTCAAAGTTGTGTGTTATTCAACGGGATCCTAGCCCACTAGGAAACAAGGTTTCCCGAGTACTCAACAGAGGGTTAGACGCTCGCCGAAAAATAGTGGGAGACAAGTATTAAATTTGCAATTTCGTTTAGATACTTGCCAATACGCGCTCATTTCAATTTCTCGTCATTAAATTTAAATATATATTAGTTGGACTAATATTTAATTGTTGTTTTAAATTTAAACAGTTGGACTGTATTCAAACTACTTCAAATTATAGTTGATTATATAATTGGATTATAGTAATCAATATATTTGAATTTAACCAAATAAATTATAATTGATTATATAGTTAGACTATAGTAATCATTATAATAAATAGTACCTGAAATCGTTGATTGGATAGTTGGACTATAGCAATCAAGATAACTGAAAGATTAGCGTTTAGAAAATTAACCGAGTAAAAATGTCCTTAAACGGTTTTAATTTTCAAATTGGGAATAAAACCTCAGGATAGTCCTGGGAACTGAGAAGTTATCCTATTTGATAGAATGACATCTCGGGCCTAAGCCCGGAGTGGAGCAAATAGTAGAACATGATCTTTGGAAGATTCATGTGATGATAACTTTACTGTTTAATCCTTTATGCTAGTTGCAACAACCTTGAGGTTTTATGATCGTGGAGAGTTGATGGCTATGCTCAATGAGGCAGAGCCAGAGATTCTAAAAAGGGCAAAGGCAAAATAATCACAATTCTTCTAGGAAGACAAATGACATATCCCAAGATGTCTACCTAAACTATGGCAAACAGGGTCACTGGATGCATGACTGTCGTACGGACAAGGCGGACATGAAGGAAGTGAAGAGGGACAAGGCTCCGGCTTCAAGTATGTTTGTCATAAACATGTTCACTATCAGTTTCAAAATTGGATTTTGATACTAGATGTGGTACATAGATATGTACTGTTGTGCAGAATCTGTTGATGAGCAGGATACTGACTTCAGTTGAGATCGTCCTGCGAGTTAGAAATGAGACAAGAGTCGTTGTTTTACCCGTAGAATCCTAAGTTTAGGAACTACCTTTTGGGTGTGTACTTAAATTAGGAAACTGTTAAAATGTACCTAGTTTGACTAGAAACATTATCTCTATATCAGAGTATAACTCGTTACGGGTATACCTTTATATTCTAGAACACTAAAGTGTTTCATTTTATAAAGATGATATTGAGATAAGCACATTAGATGTGAATAACAGTATTTATATTTTGAATATAAATGAATCTCATACATATAACATGACAAACAAATAGCTCAAACTGAATTAATTAGATGAGACTTATTTGTGGCATTGTTGTCTGGGACACATTAAACAAGACTCGTATATCCACACTTTTGAAGAGTAGATACTAGGACGGATTTGATTCTATTCAAATGATGTCTACGAATCTAGTTTATTAGGCAAAATGCCTAAAACACTTTTTACTTGGTAAAAGTGTAAGTGACACCGATCTGTTAGCCCTCGTTCATAGTGACGTAAGTGGGCCCATGTCTAGCTAGGCTAGAGGTGGATATGAACGCTTCGTAACCTTTACGGATGTAGAATCATATTATGGTTATGTGTTTCTTGTGAAACATGAATCAGAAAATTTTGATAAATTCAAAGAGTTTTGACACGAAGTAAACAGAAAGACCGGCAAGAGTATTAAAACATCACGATTGGACTGTGGTGGAAAATACTTAAGCAATAAGTTTCTCGATTACCTAAAAGAGTATAATATTCTTTCACAGTGGACTCCTCCTAGAACACCTCAATTGGACGGTGTGTCCGTACAGAGAAATCGAATTTTGTTGGACATGATAAGGTTAATCATGAGTATCTCTGAGCTACCATTTTCCTTCTAAGGATACGCATTTAACAGTGCAACACTTATTTTGAATAAGGTTCCATAAAAATCTGTTAGACATATTTCATATTAGATATGAACAGGAAAGAAACCGGGTTTTCTTATTCCTGAAGATTTGGGAATGCTAGGCATATGTTTGGATGATACCAAACTAGAACCCAAATCGGATAAAGTGCCTAATTTGTGGGTTATCCTAGGGTAACCAAAGTATAATACTTATACAACTCACAAGAGAACAATGTAATTGTTGCTCGCCATACGGTTTTCCTAAGAGGAATACCTATATGCAGTGGTAAGTGGGAGGAAAGTAAAACTCGATGAAAATCGGAGTAATACTGTTCAAGGCACCGAGTCCTTGATGGAACACAAACAGTTCATCAGGGATGAAACTGTACCATAATATTCGAATACACAAGAACCGCGTAAGTCGGAGAGAGTCAGAAAACAACCTGGGAGGTATGGGTTTCTGATCTCACCTCGTAAAGATGTCAATCTTATTGAGGAAGGAAAACCGACTACGTATGAGGAAGTGATACAAGGTATCAACTCCCTATTATGGCAAAGTGCCATGAAGTCCGAAATGGATTCCATGTATACCAACCAAGTTTAGACACTGGTTATTGTACTGGAAGGCATTGTGCTTATTGGTACAATATGAGTTTTTAAGGAAGACATACATGGATGGAAACATACCAACGTACTAAGCTAGGCTTGTAGTGAAAAGGTATAGTTATCAACATTATGTCGATTTCGACGAAACCTTTTATCCGTTGCCATGGTTAAATCTATTTGGATAATGCTTGCTAATGCTGCATGTTTCATTTATGAAATGTGGCAGCGGAACGTCAAAATCACTTTCCTTAAACGGAAACCTTTTGGAGGATGCTTATAACATCCTGACGGTTTTGTCGTACCAAAATAGGCAAACAAGGTTTGCAAGTTAAATCAATTCGTTTATGGATTGAAACAAGCATTACGTTCTTGGAACCACCGTTTTGATGTAATCAAAATGGTATATGATTTAATTCAAAACGAAAATGATTCTTGTGTATATAATGAGGTTAGTGGGAGCGCACTGACAGTGATTGTTCTAAATAATGATGATATATCATTTCTTGGAAATGACATTCCCGTAATATAATCGGTGAAAGCTTGTCTTTCAAGAAAAATTCTCCGTAGAATACTTGGGAGAGACAATCTTTATTCTAGGAATAAGGATCTACTGGGATAGATCTAAAAGTTGTTGGCACTCTCCGAGAACTCGTACATTGAAAGAAATGTACGCGACCTGGTGTCTCATATGCTTTGAGCATATGGAGTCACAATCAGGCCAATCCAAGTGATAGTTGACCGGCGTAAACACACACGTATAACGCAAGCGCACGTATCGTTCAAGTAGTATAATAATATCGATCCCACGAGGACTTAATTCCTACTGTTGTTATTAATTGTTGAATCTATTTATATACAAATATCTAATTAAAGGGAGAATAGAATTGATTGCTTGATTGATTTGGTTGATTGAAGATTTGCTAAATAAATAAAAAAAAGATAAAAGAAAATACTAAGGAAAATAAAAGATAAAAAAAAATCTAAGGTTGTGATTTCTTTTAATATCATTTAAAAGATGAAGTGATTATTTTATGTTTGTGTAATAAATCAGTTTACTAACCTGGAACACTAAATTATGTAAAAGCCTCTTCCGATGGTCAACTACAAATACCCAGTATAACCCAATTGAACCATATTCCTATGTCAACCACATTACCTGGATTCATTAAGTCTAAGTTCCAATTATGATTACCCCCGCCCGACAGGTATATTCCTATCCTGTAAGGAAATCTATTAAAGGGTTATCTATCCTCAAGGAAGATCGTGGGCTATTAAGTCTAAGGCTGAAACCTAAAATCCCTATGTCTAGTTCATTTTAGATTTACCATATCAATCTTATGGTGATCAGACAACAAGAAGCATTAAGCTTAAGACTTAATAAATAAACCTGTAAATTACCCAACTATAAAATAATCCCTTATAAACCGGTGATATTAAAAGTCATCACAACCCCTAATTAATTAAAACATAACTAGGACTATAAAAAAATAAATACATAAAATAAAATACTGAAAAGTAAAATAAAAATAAAATGCTAAGGTAAAAGGAATTACTTTTACTACTACTAATTTAGATATCTCCCATAAAATAATATATAAACTTGTGATAATTTTACCAACCGACCAGTCTGGCGGTATCCAGATTAAGTCAAATTAAGTCCAACCAGCCATTAAGGCGGAACCAAAAATAAATTTACCAACCGACCAGTCTGGCGGTATCCTTGATTAGTCAGGTTTAAACTAGATTAAAATTACATTACCAACCGACCAATATAGCGGTATCCCTTATTAAGTCAATATTTTAAATAGTGAATATATTATTTTTAAGGGAGATTAATCTAAATAGTAACAGTAGAAGAATTACCTTTCACCCTAGCTGAAAAAGTTACTTCAACATGGTGAATAGTAAAAACTGTAAAAAGTAAAAAGTAAAATTAATTACTATTACAAAACGTAATTAAATTATTTACAAAACTAAAAATAAAAAACTAAAAATAAAAATAAAATTCTAGAGAGAGAAACTCTCTCTAGAGAGAGAAATTAAGAGAGAGAAAGGTATATTGAATTATGAAAATTCGCGGCCTATTTATAGAATTTTTTTTGTCACTGTTCGGGCGTCGCGACGCCAAGGATCTCAGCGTCGCGACTCTGGATTTGTCGACGTGGCACGCTGAGGAGACGACACGTGGCATGGCGGCTGACTATTCACGTGACACGTGTCAAGGCGGCTAATTCTCAATTATTGTGATGACGTCATTGATGACGTGGCGCTGACGTGGCGAGGCGGCTGACTGTTGACTTGTCGGCACAATGGGATTGCGACACGTGGCGACACGTGTCAAGCTCTGATTGGCTTAGGCTGACGTGGCAAGTTGACTCTGTTGACCTTGTGACGTGTCTGATGACGTGGCTTGACACATGGCGAAGTTGACTCGTTGACCGATGACATGGCTGATGACGAGGCGACACGTGTCATGTCAGAGTGTCGGCAGCATATGATGTTGACACGTGGCACGGTGCACGTTAGCAGATCGGATGTGATGGTGACACGTGGCACGGCGCATTTTAGCAAAGTCAAACTTTTCAAATTGTTCACCCGTTGACCATGGCGCATTTTAGCAGAACCGGCACACGCTGGGCGTCGCGGCGCGCTGTGTTCCAGCGTCGCGACGCGCAGAAGACCAAAATAACCCTGTTGACGCATTTTTGTCCGGTTTTGCCCCAAATTGCCTCCAGTGCTGTCCAAACTTTATTTATCTGCAAAATAACAATAAAACACATCAAAACGTTCATAAAACTCAAGAAACTATACAAAATATTAAGTTAAATGAGTGGGAAATAGTGATATAAATACCACTCATCACACCCCCAAACCTAACATTTTGCTAGTCCTCGAGCAAAATACAGAATAAAATAACATAATAAAATTTAACTAAGCCATTTTCGTAGGGATCACGGTTGCATTTAGCATATGCAACAAGCCTTTAAAACCCCTAGGTGTCCCTAGTGGACGAGTGTAGTCTCGTGAGGGTTTACAGCAATGATACCCACAAACATTTTACAAAAGTAAAAAGGTATTAAAACTAATGTACACAAAAGCAAAAAGACAAGCGAAAAGAGAATAAAGAAAATTAGTAAGTGACTAATCAGGTGAAAATTCTACTCCAAGTTACTAGTTGTTTTGTTTCTTTCTAAATTACCGAATAAGTAAATTCTCCGATTGTTTTTACCATTCTCCATATACACAGCTTAACAAATATTAATCATTCATTTTTGCCCACAACAGTCATAAGTGCAGTTGATAAGAGAGTAATATTTTTGTCCTAAAGTTCTATCAGATTTCACACCTTTTTTTGTAGCAATGGAATAATTTTCTGATTTTTCTGATTTTTTTCTTTGATTTTTTCTCTATTTTTTATTTTTATACAATACCTTCCGTCTATGTAGCGAGCTTTGGGTCGGTGGCTCCCAAACCAGTTGGCTTTAGGGCACCAGGTGTTAAGACACCCCTACGAACTTAATTACTCAGACTTCAGATATATATATTTATTTTGCAGCATCTTCGATCCATGTAGCGAGCTTTGGGCCAATGACTCCCAAACCAGTTGGTTTTAGGGCACTAGGTATTAAAATACCCTTACAGACTTAATAACTCGGATCTCGGATTTTTTTTTTTTTTTTTTTTTTTTTTTTTTTTTTACTCCATCACTATTTAGAATGCTTCTTCCAATTAACTATATAGCACGGAATATTACAAACTTTTCAATTTTAGCTCATGACTGTATGTTCCATGTAAATTCATAATACCTGTCAACTGAACATATGAAGATTCATTTTAGTCAGATTTATGGAGAATTCACAAATTAAATAATTCAAAATGAAATAAACAAAAATTAACTTATTTCGAAATAGGTTTGAGATACGTCTCAGGAGTGGAAATTCCTTACTCGCTACCTCTTTTACCAATTTCACCTTTTTAGTCAAAATAAAAAACACAAAAATGCAAAATATTTTTGTAATTTTTGAAAATTTTTCAATTTTTTTGTATTTTTCGAAAAATTTTGGACTAAGAATAAAAACGACATACAAACTAAAAACAAGGTACTAATCAACTAAATCCCTCCCCCAAACCTAAATGAGACATTGTCCCCAATGTCTTAAAAAGTAAAAGGATAGTTAGAAGGTTGTACCTGGTTAGCTGAAATCTAAAAGAAATTAAAGGTTAAGATCCAGATTAATTCGACGCCTCTTACCACGATCGTCCTCAGACCAATTTATTTTTGATAGGATAGGGTCAACTTGTGGTTCATAGGCTATAAGTTGGTCTATCAGATCCGGAGCAAGTCTGGCAGTGAAGAGGAGGTCTTTCATAGGTTTTGACACGAACCCATTTCTCCGAGCATCATCAAGAAACACACAAAGAAAATCATAAAATCCATCAACGTTGAGTAGTCCAATTGGTTTCTGGTGTATGTTCAGGTTCGCCCAAGATAGAACTATAAAAATTTCCTCCAATGTACCCAATCCACCTGGCAAAGCAATAAAAGAATCAGCACGGTTAATCATTTCTACCAAACGTTCAGACATACCTGATACAATCAGTTCCTCTCCGTTTGATGATCCAATAAGATTTGCATCTCTGCCAAGGGTTTTGGGACGATTCCCAAAACGTGACTGCCTCCTTCCTGTACGGCTTTTGAAACGATCCCCATAAGTCCGAGATTTCCTCCGCCATATATTAAGTGCATATTCCTTGCAGCTAAAACTCGACGCAACTCCTGTGCTGCTTCTATGTATTGTGGTTTAGTACCAACAGTACTACCGCAAAACACACAAATGTTTTCAACTCGTCTTCTTGAAGTGGCTTCCATTTTTCTATGTATTTCTTTTTCAAATTAGGATGCCTTCAAAAGTGCAATGACGGGCTGAATTTATAGTACCTGAAAAAGGGTGAGTAATAATAGCAGAAGTATCTTCCAGAGGACGTTTGTTTGCTAAACAACAAAAGAAATCGTGAAAGGTCAAAAAGTCTGGATCCTGTCTACGAAAATAAAGATAATTACAACAGAAAAGCGAATCAAAGCAATAATTAAGGTAACAGAATTGTGTATGCAATACGCCACTCGCTTAGTATAAATTCATTAGAATGCGTCTCAAGATTTCATTCTTTAATCAGCCATTGCTAATGAATTGTTTCTCATCTTTGCTTGCCAAACACAATTCCTTCTGTCTTAAAATGCTTCGTTTATGCCTTTCCCTACAAAAATAACACACAAAATTAAAAAGTTCACATAATATGAAAAATAAATTACAACAAATTGCATGGGTTGCCTCCCTGCTAGCGCTGAATTTTTCGTCTTCAGCCAGACGTGACTGAAATTTATTTATCAAGGAGGTTTCAATGTCGTTTTGGATGTCCGATTAAAGACAACCCCGTGAGCGTTGCTTTTGAAGGGTCTCTTCCAACGGTAAAGTGGCAAAAAGAATTTTGTCTCATTCAGTGCTCGTGCCACCTTTTTGACTTTTGTTGCTCCAGTGGTTCCTGAAAAGAAAGAAAGAAAATCAGGAGGTCTCGTATGATGTTTGACTTGGAATGGAAGTTCCATTCTGTCAAGCTTCTGGGTGATATCTTTGATTTGTTCTCCCCAAAACAGCGATGTTTTTCCTGAATGCTCTGGATCTTTATTAAGGTCAGACATTTGCTCCTCCATTTGCTCTTCTTTTTGCTCCACCTTTTCTTCATAGATGTATTGAAAATTTCTCTGCATTCAGCTCTTCATCTGTCATCTGTGAAATACATGTTTCAAAATTTTCAACCTGAAAAGAAATGTTAGATTTTAGGTCTTCATCCTCTGATCTGGTTGAAATGATTAGCTCAGGTAGATCTTCATCAAACATTTGTGCAATGGAATCTCCAAGATCTTCATTTTGAGGATACAGAATTCCATCCTCAACTTTTTGATGCAGTTGGTAGAATTATTTCACAGCTTCATCCTCGTCAGAATCTGAATAATAGAAAAATCAAATCGAGACTTTGCCGGTTCAAGTTCCTGAACTGATACCTCTGGTTGTTGATACTGCTCAGCCTCCTCCTCTGTTGACGTGTCATTGTGAAATGATTGGTACTCGAAGGCTTCATCAGTGTCATCTGGAACTGGATCTTGAAGTATATAGTTCTGGTTTTCTGTGAATTGTCTGATCTGATTTGTCATTCTCTGTATGGATTCTGTTTGACTCTGAATTTGTGCATCAAATTGAACTGTCTGTTCTTTGAACATGTGAATCAATTGATCTTCCTCTAATGGTTCTGGTTGTTGGTAAGGATCGAAGGAAGATGGTGGATAAGATGGAAAATGTGATTCTGTGAAATGTGATGGTTCTTCGTACCATGAAGGATCTTGATAGTTCTGCCACCCTGGATAGTAGTTGTATTCGCATAATATCGCTCGGGTGGTCACCATTACATATGTCACATCTCCACATTGAGTTCTGTTGAACAAATGTAGTGTTGCTTGGTTCTGGTATCCAGTGATAATTGTTGGGCTCAACAACAGGCCTCAGAAAACCCGACTGTTGCTCCCATGTTGGGTGTATCTTCTTGTAACACGTAATGTTTCAATCTCCCAGTAATGTTCCATTTTAAGTCACCTGAAAACAGAAGAAAGAAATAAAAATTACAGATAAAAATAAAGAAAATTAGATACAAGTAAATTAGATAACTTCAAATTAACAACTCAAGAAATATAAGTCCCCGCAACGGCGCCAAAAACTTGACCGGCGTAAACACACACGTATAACGCAAGCGCACGTATCGTTCAAGTAGTATAATAATATCGATCCCACGAGGACTTAATTCCTACTGTTGTTATTAATTGTTGAATCTATTTATATACAAATATCTAATTAAAGGGAGAATAGAATTGATTGCTTGATTGATTTGGTTGATTGAAGATTTGCTAAATAAATAAATAAAAAGATAAAAGAAAATACTAAGGAAAATAAAAGATAAAAAAAATCTAAGGTTGTGATTTCTTTTAATATCATTTAAAAGATGAAGTGATTATTTTATGTTTGTGTAATAAATCAGTTTACTAACCTGGAACACTAAATTATGTAAAAGCCTCTTCCGATGGTCAACTACAAATACCCAGTATAACCCAATTGAACCATATTCCTATGTCAACCACATTACCTGGATTCATTAAGTCTAAGTTCCAATTATGATTACCCCCCCCGACAGGTATATTCCTATCCTGTAAGGAAATCTATTAAAGGGTTATCTATCCTCAAGGAAGATCGTGGGCTATTAAGTCTAAGGCTGAAACCTAAAATCCCTATGTCTAGTTCATTTTAGATTTACCATATCAATCTTATTGGTGATCAGACAACAAGAAGCATTAAGCTTAAGACTTAATAAATAAACCTGTAAATTACCCAACTATAAAATAATCCCTTATAAACCGGTGATATTAAAAGTCATCACAACCCCTAATTAATTAAAACATAACTAGGACTATAAAAAAAATAAATACATAAAATAAAAATACTGAAAAGTAAAATAAAATAAAATGCTAAGGTAAAAGGAATTACTTTTACTACTACTAATTTAGATATCTCCCATAAAATAATATATAAACTTGTGATAATTTTACCAACCGACCAGTCTGGCGGTATCCAGATTAAGTCAAATTAAGTCCAACCAGCCATTAAGGCGGAACCAAAAATAAATTTACCAACCGACCAGTCTGGCGGTATCCTTGATTAGTCAGGTTTAAACTAGATTAAAATTACATTACCAACCGACCAATATAGCGGTATCCCTTATTAAGTCAATATTTTAAATAGTGAATATATTATTTTTAAGGGAGATTAATCTAAATAGTAACAGTAGAAGAATTACCTTTCACCCTAGCTGAAAAAGTTACTTCAACATGGTGAATAGTAAAAACTGTAAAAAGTAAAAAGTAAAAATTAAATTACTATTACAAAACGTAATTAAAATTTACAAAACTAAATAAAAAAAAACTAAAAATAAAAATAAAAATTCTAGAGAGAGAAACTCTCTCTAGAGAGAGAAATTAAGAGAGAGAAGGTATATTGAATTATGAAAATTCGCGGCCTATTTATAGAATTTTTTTTGTCACTGTTCGGGCGTCGCGACGCCAAGGATCTCAGCGTCGCGACTCTGGATTTGTCGACGTGGCACGCTGAGGAGACGACACGTGGCATGGCGGCTGACTATTCACGTGACACGTGTCAAGGCGGCTAATTCTCAATTATTGTGATGACGTCATTGATGACGTGGCGCTGACGTGGCGAGAGGCGGCTGACTGTTGACTTGTCGGCACAATGGGATTGCGACACGTGGCGACACGTGTCAAGCTCTGATTGGCTGAGGCTGACGTGGCACGTTGACTCTGTTGACCTTGGACGTGTCTGATGACGTGGCTTGACACATGGCGAAGTTGACTCGTTGACCGATGACATGGCTGATGACGAGGCGACACGTGTCAAGTCTGAGTGTCGGCAGCATATGATGTTGACACGTGGCACGGTGCACGTTAGCAGATCGGATGTGATGGTGACACGTGGCACGGCGCATTTTAGCAAAGTCAAACTTTTCAAATTGTTGACCCGTTGACCATGGCGCATTTTAGCAGAACCGGCACACGCTGGGCGTCGCGCGCGCAGTGTTCCTGCGTCGCGACGCGAAAAAGACGAAAATATCCCTGTTGACGCATTTTTGTCCGGTTTTGCCCCAAATTGCCTCCAGTGCTGTCCAAACTTTATTTATCTGCAAAATAACAATAAAACACATCAAAACGTTCATAAAAACTCAAGAAACTATACAAAATATTAAGTTAAATGAGTGGGAAATAGTGATATAAATACCACTCATCAATAGTCACTGGATTGATGTTAAGAACATCCTTAAGTATCTTAGACGAACTAATGATGCTTTCTTAAGCTATGGAGATGGAGAACTTGAAGTGACTGGGTTCATTGCTGCAAGTTTCCAAACCGACAAAAATGACTATAGGTCGTAATAAGGGTACTATATAGTTTGAATAACGGAACATTGAGCTGGAAATCTTCCAAGCAAGATACTGTTGCCGACTAAAAAATAAAAAGCAGAATATTACTGCAGCTGAGGCAGCAATAGAAGAACTTTGGATCTTAATAATCCTAATAAGATTAGGAGTAGTTCTGTTAGCAGCTGATCTAGGCTACAACACAGGCTAAAGAATTAATGGTCTCATTCAACAATCCAAGTATATACTTCAACTATTCATCTGATTCGTTCGGATCATACATCGTGGCAATGTGATGATCGAATAAATCGCATCAAATGATAACGTTGCAAATCCACTGATGAAAGCATTTTTCTCAGCAGAAGTTTGAGCGAACCGTAAATAGTTCAAGTGTAGGACACTTGAGTGATTGGCTATAGGCCAAGTGGGAGATTGTTGGACAATTATGACCCATAACATCACTATTTGTACAGAACATGGTGTTGTTGTACAAATTAACTATGTGACAAAGGAGATTGCTTTTTTATCATTTGTAATTGGATTATCGGGATATATAAATGATAATAGTCCATATGATTAGTTCCAGATTAATAAGATATGAGACAGTATTAATCCACTAAGGTTTAATTATTAAAACATCCATAGTCATAGTATTATCGAGATTGGACATCGATAATGCGGAATAGACTAGTATTGCACTTGTGCGCGTTGTGGGAGCATAACGACATAGTTCTCATATATTTAAGTATTGGATACTAATGCCAGTGTAATAGGAGGTTGTGTTTACCGATGGTACAGAAACAGCTTCGTTCTGGATAGACCCCTCGGAATTCCATTGGTAGTATGACTATGTGTCTATGGAAGTCCGAATCAGGGTAGGTGTATTTGGTCTTAACCTGAGACTTACATCGCTAATACTTGCGACAATCAATATACTTTGGTTTTGGTCGTCCAGGGCTTTAACAGGTTCTGTGTATGCCTCTTCTGGGTATATTGAGAATCGTAGTGTATTAGGTGTGATGTCAAGATGGAAGTATCACTTCAGTCATATGGAGATGATGGTCACGTAGGATATGAAACTGGTGCTCTTATATGCTGCAGCTATCGGGATAATATGACTAGGTCATGTTTATCCGATTATAGAGACTAGTTACCAGAGATCCGATATGTGTTTCATACGGGGCAGACACAATTCCAGCCCCAGGCCTAGCACGTGACATCCGATACTGGATCGCAATACGTAATACTACGTATACTACGCCTGATACGGATTATATATTCCTTTAAGAATATTTCTGGAGAATTTGGTAGGCACGGTGTTTTGCTAGAAGTCAACCATGTCTTGTAAATTGGTAAAAACGTAGTACTAGGTACGTACGTGTTCGGATAGTCCGACGACCGGATTTACTGCCAACATATCCAGGGATCTCATGGGTCGCTTCCCGAAGATTCACCAATGACGTATGAATCGAATATAATTAATCTAGGATTAACTATAAGAGAGAGAAAATTAATATAGGATTAATTGCGGAGATATTTTATCTGTGATAAAATATTAATTAAAGAGAGAGAGCGATTAATTTGGAATTAATCGATAAATTAATATATTCGATTGTGGGAACACAGAAACTGGACGACGCATGCTGTTCCAGGCTCGGGGGCCTAGTTGGGAGTACGGAGTAGCCAACGGAGGACTAAACCGGAGAATAAGGGAGTCGCCACCCGGTGTGAACCAGGACAAAGATTTAAGGCCGCACTCACCCCTCGCAAGGGAAGACCTCAAACCATTGGGTTCGGAATGGTCCCTTACTCATGCAACTTGTAATGTAAAGATTTATGCAATAATCCAACCAAGCCTATGACATACATTTCCAAGTGCACCACAATCCTAGATTCACATGCTTAAAAGTAGGCCTTTGCAACAACAAACACATAACATCATAAGAATTCAATAATTCATGTAGATATAAACACAAATAGTCATTGTAACATTTGCGTGTAATGTAAAGGAAATCAAAATGACGACAAATAATATTGTAGGCGCATAACAGAAATAGACAACTAGAGAGGTAATACAAATGTATAGCGTAAAAAAAAGGGTAACCGTATGCTAAGATGGACATGTCGTAATGTGATGCGAGAGAATCTGTTTACCGTATGCGTTCGTGCAGCGTTCATATACGCGTTCGAACGGTAAACAGAAGGTTCTCATTCGAGTAGCATTCGTAAACGCGTTCGAACGGGAATGAAACAGAATGCACACGTTCACATGGCGTTTGTGAACGCGTTCGAATGGAAATGAAACAGAATACTCACGTTCGTGTGGCGTTTGTGAACGCGTTCGAACAGAAATGAAACAGAATGCTCACGTTTGTATGGCGTTCGTGAACGCGTTCGAACGGAAATGAGACCTGATGCATGATAAGGCAAAATGCATGCGCGTTCGAGTTGCGTTCGTAAACACGTTCGAACGGGAACAGACCTGATGCATGAAATGAGACGCAATACATAAACAACAAAATAAAAGGGCGCGGCGAAGTACTGCCGTAAAGGTGGCCTTTTGGGGCTCTTGATCTCTCCAAGAGAGGACCTTTAGACCAACATACTAAGCCCATGCGCGTCACATCACATCATGCATACAAACATAAAGACAATCATATCAAACTAAGTATGCCCGATTGAACACATCTTACATCCAACCGAACACACGTCAACCGGCGCGGCAAAGCATCGTGGTAAAGGGCTTTAACCCCTCCCCGTAGGGGATCTTTCATTCCACTTACTAAGCCCATGCACTCGATTGAGTCATGCATAAATAAACAACATACAGAATTTAAGTGACGAAAAATAAATAAACCAAAGCAACACAAAACAAAAGAGGGTGCCGTTTACTCAAGTGGTACGTGGAGTTGTATCCCACATACAGACCGCACTACCGTCCATTCGGATTCGGCTACGGAATTTACGTCTGGGTTTCCATCCTATATACCACAAGAGATGACACTCTTCCATTCATCCAATACCCACAACACATATCATACACAAACAAGATTCGACAAATGAGTAAAATACAGCCAAAATAAATAACGAAAGTTACATAAACACGGGTGTGAAAAGTACCATCAGGTCTAACCTTTTTGCCAACTTTCAGGCTTGCGTTTCACGGACGTCGGAAGGGTACAGCTCCTCAACTTCTCCGGTTCACTGGTTTAGCAACCTAGCTCACTGCTTTGCTGTTTTGCTTGTGGTTCGAACTCCGTTCTGATCCTGTTCGGCCTCTGTTTTGCTGCTGTTTCCTTGTGGTTTCACCGCTGTTTCCTATGTATTTTTTTGCTTACTGTTTGTGGACTGTTTTGATGTTCTTGGTGGATTGTTTTGATGTTTTTGGTGGATTGTTTTGATGTTCTTGGTGGACTGTTTTGGGTGCTCTTTTGGTGTTTTAGGCTACGGTTTTGGTGTGTTTGGGGAGGTATTGGGCTGCTGTTTGGGACTGATTTCAGGGGTAGTTTCGGTGCTGTCAGGGGCTGATTTCAAGGGTTAGGGGGATGCTGTGTGTTGTTCTCGTTAATTTGGTGAGGGAAGGGTTGTTGTGTGTGTTGTTTGTGTTTTGTAGTTTACGTGTGATCTGGAGAGTGTCTTGATGTCTTGGGCGTGTATTAGAGAGAGTGGAGAGTTGAGAGGGCTTTTTTTGTGAATGAGCTAGGGAGATTCGAGAGAGTGGACAGTCGAGGTGGCTAGGTTAGTGCATGTTTATAAGGAGAGAGCTAGGGTTTGGCCTTGTCTCACAAGGAAGAGATTTGTTTCCAAATTAGGAGTGATAGGAATGGTATATACAAGATTGAGGGGGGACAAAATATTTTAAATTAAGAAGTCAACTAATCTAAATTGGTGGATATCTTATTGAATTAGGAAGTCAACTAATTTAAATTGGTAGATGTCTTATTAGATTAGGAAGTCAAATATTTGATTGGCTTTAATTGGTTATGATTGATTTTAATTAGGCATATCTTATTTTAATTTTAGTATATGAATTATTTAAATTAGGCATGATTTTAGTTTAAGTTGGTAATTGTTTATTTTATGTTTGGTATATGTTTTATTTAATTATTTAATTATTTAATTATTATCTTATTTAGTTAATGTTTTAATTAATATTTATTTATTTAATTTGGGATGTGTTTTATGGGCTTTGGGGGGCTAATTGGGCTGGGGTGCGAGGCTAGCAGCAAAACCAGAAATACCGACTCTGTTCGAACGCCAATTTGAACGAGGCACGAATGTCCGCAATCTGTCTGACGTTCGAACGAAGTAACGAACGTAGCACCAACGAAGACAGTGAACTTGTGAAACGAACTTGATGACGCACTTATTCTGAATTTCCCCTTCCGACCTCCGTTTCCCGCAATATCCTTAGCTAAAAAAGTAGTGCCTCCAACTGAGACTCATCATCGGGTTTCACATGCGAAAAATGCAATGCCTACATCGATATATTAAGTGAAATTAGATTTCGATTCGGAATTAAAATTATATTTTAATTCGGGCTAACGAATTGATTTAGAATTAATTCGCGAGCGATGTGAATAGTAATTTTGCTAGGCATAATTATTTAATTAAATTTGATTTAATTACGTCGCAACGGAAAATTCGTTAATTCGGAATTAGCGAATCTGAGCCCGGGAGTGTTTGCGGGACCACTCGCATTTTGAATCAAGTGGGGCCCACAAGTCACATCACGCGTCACATCATTAGTTATTCTTGTGATGGAAGTCACATAAACTTTGAGTGATGTGATGCTTGTCACTTTTGTGATTGATGGGAGTTGTTGGTAGACTTTAAAGCCTTGTACCACTTTTTGGAAAAGTGTGAGAAGTATTTGATTTTTGAAATCAAAAACCACACAACACATCTTCTCTCCCTCTCCCCTCCTCACGGTTTTGGAAGCCTTTCTCTCCTTCTCCATTTTTCTCTTATGGCCGAGAGTTACACAAGGGAAATAGAAAAATTGTTGCAATTTTTCAATGATGCTAGCACATCCATGGAGTCTCACAAAGGTGATAGAGAAACCCATTCATGAGCTTGGAATCTCAAATCAAAGCTTGGAGCTTGAAGATCAACACAAGGAGCACAAAACGAGGCTTGGCCGAATCATCCATGAAGAAATTTTTATGTTCTTCGCATCGTAAAATTCGATCAAAGTGAGTATTTTCGCTACTTTACTTTGTTATATTCACACGTTTATATGCTTAATTGATCTTGGTTTGACCTAGAAAATCCAACAAACAGAAGGTGTGCAAACTTGTAAAATCCTTGTACGGATTAAAACAAACACCTAAACAATGGCATGAGAAATTTGACAAAGAGATGTTGTCAAGTGGGTTCAAAACCAATAAGTGTGATAAGTGTGTGTACACCAAATCAACTCAAAAAGGATATGTCATTGCGTGTCTCTATGTAGACGATATGTTGATAATTGGTAGTAATCATGAAATGATTCAGTCTACCAAAAACGTGTTATCCAGAAGATTTGATATGAAAGATTTGGGAGTAGCTGATGTGATCCTAGGAATTAAGATTTCTAGGACATCAGACGTATATATATTATCTCAGACTCATTATATTGAGAAGATACTTGATAAATATATCAAATTGGATCTAAATGTGGCTAGAACCCCTGTAGACCTAACTCTTCATCTATCAAAGAATACTGGTTCGAGCGTATCGCAATTAGAGTATTCGAGAATCATCGGAAGTCTGATGTATCTCACGAATCGCACATGACCTGATATCGCTCAAGCTGTGAATCGGCTTAGCAGATATACGAGCAATCCAGGACATAACCACTGGAAAGCTATAGTAAGAGTTTTGAGGTACCTGAGAAAAACTTCAAAATATGGGCTACATTACGAGAGATATCATGTTGTACTAGAGGGATACATCGATGCTAACTGGATATCTGATACGGTGGATTCCAAATCTATGAGTGGATTTGTTTTCACACTTGGTAATGCAGCCGTGTCATGGAAATTCTCGAGGCAAACATGTATTGCCCGGTCTACTATGGAATCAGAGTTCATAGCGTTAGACAAAATAGCGGAAGAAGAAGAATGGCTTAGAAACTTCTTGGAGGATATTCCTAGTTGGCCCAAACCGGTGCCAGCGATTAGCGTACATTGTGATAGCCAATCGGCTATTGGGAGAGCCCAAAATACAATGTATAATGGTAAGTCTCAACACATATGTCGGAGACATAATACCATACGTCAACTGCTCTCAAGTGGTATAATAACGATCGATTATGTTAAGTCGAAGGAAAACCTAGCGGATCCATTAACTAAAGGTTTACCTCAAGAGCAAGTTGAGAAGTCATCGGGGGGAATGGGCTTGAAGCCAATAATTTAAGAATTGTCACTGTGGAAACCCAACCTAGCTGACTGGAGATCCCAAGATCTAGGTTCAAAAGGGACAACTGAAACTTTGTGCAATTCAAAGCAAGCACTGAAGAGTTCTGTACTCTTTCCCATTCCGAAAATGACGCTGAGTGCTGTCTGTCATTGGTTAGGATAAGCTAAAGATTTTAATGATCACTATATTAGGAGATGAGTCCTAATGGGGGTAAAGACAGATTACCTCTTGATAGTAGATCACCTATTTCAAGTAAGAAGTGAGGCCGCTTCCATGGGAACTTTTAAATGCGGGTTACCCTAAAGTACTTGATGAATCCAGGACCGTCAATCAGGGCCAAAATGAACACAACCGTAGAACGGGAAAATGGTCGAATTAAAGCTGTGTGTTGGCAATTGTCTTGGTTTACACCAACGGCAGAACAGTTCAAGACTATGGGCACTAGTTTGCCTAGTAAATCCGATTGTCATTCACTAGGAAAGGTTCAAGGCGAAAGCTACCTATTTCGATGCAACTTTAACTCATGATAACTCTCTCAAGTGTCTACATGAATATTAGAAGAATTGTGGGGGATTGTTGGAAATTCTTGTAATATTCATTAAAGGATGGGTGTTTATGTCTTTTTGACACTATGGGTGCAAGGGAAGGTTGCAATCCTTAGGAGGGTTACATCCCACCCCAAGGGGTGCCTTTTTGGCACCCCTCCATGCCTTATAAAAGAGGCAATCATTTCCAAAAAAGACATATAACAAAAATCCGTTTTGAGTCACTGTTTTCTTCTGGTTTTGAGAGAGAATTCCTCCTATTTTCCTAGTTCATATACTTGTCAAGGAGTGCTCATTGGACAAGAAGGAACCAAGTTATCCCGGGAGAACATTGGTCAATTGCGAATCCGTAAAGCACCTGTGACAGGGCCAATAAGTTCTTAAGAACAGAGAGAGATCTCGACTTGGATTCGTCATTGCAGTTTACATGTTTTTTAATTTATAGTTTTATGTTTTAGGTTTTAGGATTTTTGATATTTTCTGGTTTGATTTGTTAATAGCATGTTGTTTTGATGTTTAAGTGACATTTATCGGCTTACACTTTAAAGCCCATATAATGGTTTTGGTTCAATCATGATACCATCAAGACAAGTCTTACATTTTCAAATAGCCTTCGAGTGAGAATCATGCATGCCTAGAACTACCTATATGGGAGACCTCCTACGGAATAAATTTGTGAGGGGTAGGGATCGGTTTGTGAGAATCGATTTTCCGACAATATTCAAAACAGACAAATATACCACGTAGATCGGGTCACAGACATTCATATGTATAATTTATGTATTTTCGCAATATATGCAAATTCAAGAATATTTATAACGTGTCCGGACATTACTACTGTTAGGGTTGGTGCTCGGAGTGCCAATCCGGATCGTATTTATGTCCGATTCAGAAATACGAGCAATTATATTTTCCATAATATTACTAATTTTATTGGTAGCACCCTTGTCTTTTATACACTTATTCAATCTAATCTAATTACGATTAGATCGAAACTAAATCTGGTTTAGTGATATGTGTCTATTAGACAAAGACCCTAGGATTTAGGATATAGTGCGCAGTTACAACGTAATATGTAATTGACATTGGGAAACACACTATAAGATGTATATCCTTAAATAAAGTTCCTGGTCAAGATTTACTAACACGGGTCGCTTAGTAAAATCCGTTGAGACCAGTACATGTCGTATATTGTGACTTGGTCCGATGGTTTATCCCAGTGAACCATGAGTCTCGGGAGACTAGTATAGACATGTAGGTGTTTATTTGATAAGACACTGAACGACTCACTGAAGGTTTCCTAATAGATGGTACACCAACGTCAATAGGAACCTTCTCGAGTTGAGCGAGCATAGTGGTCATTCGACTTGAGATACCACTGTGGATATATGAGTTATCCTCCACACTTTGATGGCAGTCACGTCAACGATCTATCCATGATCAGACCTCCGCCTGTTCGTTGGGTGTGGACTGATGCTCATGATATCCAGTGCGTATCAAGATAGGATCCGTTAGTCCTGTGTACAGGGCATAGACATCCTCACATGTTTATGATCTAGTAAATCCATGGCCGTGGTATAACATCGGAAACTAGTTCCGAGTGTTATTTAGAGATCATAAATTGAAAGTTGATTGTATTGTACCGAACGGATTTGACGTTCTCATCTATATCCCACGTATAATACGGATAACCTGTGACGAAGGGATTATACGTATGCTATGACCTCGACTTGCATAGTTTAGCGAGATTATCCGTGGTCGTCATAATCTATGAGTGAGTGGATTATGGACACGAAATTGGATTTCATGACGGATAGACCTAAACTTAGAGAGTCTCACAATATGAAGTGTTACTCGTTGAGCACTTGGGCAACGTGATATGAATAATACGGATTATTCATTATACTTCACTGGATTAAATGAGTTAATTCGGATCGTTTAATCGGTTAAACGATAACACATGCAATTAGGGAATTTTGTCCTCTAATAATTATTGTGTATTTGTATTTGATACATAATACGATTAGATACACATTAATTATTCGTCAAATGAGATTTTGACACATGTCATAAATATATGTATTTATTATTTAATGTAAATAAAAATAAATATATGGTTGTTAATTAATTATTTAGTTATTTAATTGTTAAATAATTAAATAATTAAAATTTTAATTCTTATCCATTTTTCCATTATTTGAATGACATATGGTGAGATGTAATTGGATTACATGGCATGCATTAATTTAACTTTACAAATGTTCAAATATGATTTGATTATGTAAAGTATTTTTATTTTAATTGGATTAAAAAAATTAAAAGGACAAAATTAGCCCTCTTTGGTCGGTCAACATCTTTTTTAAAAAGAGAAATTTTTTTTCTCTCTCTTGTTCATTCAAGTTGCTGCCGAGAGCTCCATGACAAAATGGGTTTTGATTTTGAATTATGATTCAAGCCATTAAAGTGAAGGAAATCATCAAGGAAAGCATAGGAAAGATGGAGATTAGTAAGTAATCTTTAACTTCCTTTGAGTTAGAAAATTAGTTTCTTATTTCTTGATGTTTTAGAATTGTTCTAGGGTTCTTTCATTTTAGAAAAATTGGGGCTTTTGGTAGTAGATCAAATATTGGAAGTGTAAGAGCATGTGTGAAGTGTTTTAGGAACTAATTAATGTAATTTTGTTCCAATTTTGTTCAAATTTGTATTGGACAATAAGTTGTCATTCTAGAGTGTAAAAGCCACTCATTTTATGCCTAGAATTGTTCTAGAGTGATTCATATATGTGGTGACTTGATTTGGTGTTAAGATTAATTGATTTAGTCTTGTAAAAATTGGATTTAAAGCATGTAAATGGACTGTTTTACTGCCCAGATCAGATCTGGAATATCTGACGATTTGTTGATGAAAATAATGTCTTATGAATGTTATGGATGTATTTTGGGAGTTGGCAAAACTGTCGGAAATTATTTCCGACTTGAAATAAGCGAAAACGGCCAAAAACGGAGTTACCGGGTGGATTTTGAGCCAACTGGATGACGGCTGTGAAAACAGTGATTCCGTCACTGTTTGGGCAGCCCATGAACTGCCTCGACACTATTGGAGCTGACGGGCAGTTTCCATAAGTGTCGGGTAGTCGGAAAAACAGTTTTCGTAAAAGTTTCGCGAGTTTTCACCATATTTAAGTTGATATTTGATATTGATTAAATATTTTTAGGTGAAATATGAATTAATTATTCATATTATATATTGAATAATTAATTCGATATTTGAAAAAATTTTAAAATACGATTTCACTCGAACCCGCGCTTCCGCTACGCCCATCGCCCAAAACCCCAACAACTACAACATTATTAACGATAACAAAAAGGCTGTAGATGCTGTTGATACTGCATTGTAGATTTGTAGTATGACCCTTAACATATTAAATTGATTTATCTATTTCAGTTAGATTGATCAGTTTTCAATATATTGCATTAGATTTTCAATTATTTTGACAAAGAAAGAAAAACTTCAATTTTGTATCCCTTTATAACTGATGATGATATGTTGCCAAATGGCAAATGGGATCCTTTTGGCTTTTCTTTCTTTATTTATTTATATTTTTTTGATTCCCTGTCAGTGTAAGATATTAAATTCTCTTAAGATTGTTGCCTAATCACCCACTTAGGGATCCAAATCTCATTATTAAAAAGAAAATGATAAGTGATAGCAACTTAATTAATAAAAATAAGTACGAGCACTCAAAGCTACATGGAATGGAGTATTGGAATTTACGGGATTACTATAAGTCTACAACTTGTGTTGTTGAAGCTTGCCATTCAAAATGGGCTAAACATAACTTTTGAAAAAGATGGGAATAGGAGGTTGAAATGATTAAAAAGAAAGATAGATCCAAGCTTCTCTTAATAGGAAATAATGTCTTAAAATAAAAATAAATAAAAGAAAATTCAAGCTTTGAATTCATGAGATATTTCCACCGTTTAATTAAATACCATCACATATTCAAACAATAATTATATTTATTTTAAATTTAAAGATAAATATATATTTTAAATAATAAGATGAATGAAAATATATATTTTAAATAATAAGATGAATGAAACTGTGGTGTGAATATCACCTAAAATATTTTCCTCAAACGGATGGCTTTCATAGAGGGGCCTCATTTTTCTCCATGATTAGACGCAATATGTGATTTAACAATGCAATCACCAAAACTCACACATAATTATTCCCACCATTATTGTCACCGCACAACAAAAAGAAATTGGTCTTCTGCCCATGAAAATCAAAGCAATATTTTTTATGTTTTTAAAGGAAAAAATGCACAATATCATTCTTGGTGTGATTCATGCAAAAGGGAGAAACTTACATAAATGTACATATAGCCAAAGAACTAAGAAAAGGGTTTGTATAAGGATTAAAGTATGTGAACTGAAATCATTATATAGTTGTTAATTTAGAATTTATTTGTAGTGGTGTATAACTTTTGCCAACTCTGCCATGTTCAGATTCTAATTCCACCTAACGTTTAAGTTGAAATATCTTTTCATAACAGGTTTTAAACCAAGACAAAAGGACAATGACTCTGTTAAGTTTAGACATTCATCATAAAACGTTATTGAATTTCTTTGATATGAATTTTAAATAAAATTATATTAGTACAATGACGTCAACGGCTCCTTATAGTTGACCCATAAATGAGAAAAGATTTGATTTTGATTGATAATATTTTAGCAAATACTTTACTCATTCTGATTTCAAATATTAAACTTAAGTGTTATGGTTACAACTTAAATTATTATTTTCTATTTATCTTTGTTAGATTTGTCTAGTTTTGATATTGATTGCATGGATGTCTCCATCATGGTAGTCATTCTTCACGATCGAACCGTTCAGTCTTTAGATTCAATTAATTGTAGTTTCAAATGTTAAGAAATTAAATAATAATAATAATAATCATAACCAACCTGCTAACTTTTGAATGTTTTGAAACAAAAGTTGCTTTAATTTGGACCATTATGATAAATTCTTATACTTTTAGGGAA
Source organism: Zanthoxylum bungeanum (assembly GCA_019454045.1). Taxonomy (NCBI): domain Eukaryota; kingdom Viridiplantae; phylum Streptophyta; class Magnoliopsida; order Sapindales; family Rutaceae; genus Zanthoxylum; species Zanthoxylum bungeanum. Next base: position 256,695 of record SKCR01028602.1, read on the forward strand.
AAATGATATTTAAACCTCTATAGTTTGCTTTAATATACACAAAGACCCTCAAATTTTTAGAAATAGTCAAATTTTTAGAAATGGTCACTGTCTTTTAGAACATATAGACACTTAAGGTTTGTAAAAAAATGGGTCTATTAGATAAGACCATAATATTTTTTATCTCAAAAATATAACGAGATGAAATTGGGATAAATTTTTGTCCCAAATATATAAATGAGACAAGATTAAAATTGACAAATCTCGTACCGTCCCATCTCTTTGCCATCCTTAAGCCTTAAGCCTTAAGCCTGTTAGCCCCAAAAGGAGTCGTATGATCATTTCTAAAAACAAGAGGTCTTTATAACCATTTCATGAAACCATTTGAATCTAACCATCTTGTTCCTTCTATTTTAAATTTACAAATACTCCGATCAGTCACTTGGGTTCAACTTCTCATGTATTTTCAGATATTTTAGCGTAAAAATGACAATTTCGCTATATATTATCATGTAATACACTGGGATTGAGAAAATATAATTAATCGCTTTTAAAGTTGTTGACGGCTGATTTTTGTTCCAAGGGCAAATCCAGAAACTCGCTCCTCGAACAATCTTCCCCCAACTGTGAATTTGTTTGGTTTGTTGGGAACCAAAGCAAACTTAGCATAAAAAAGTAAACACACAGATGAAAACAGAGGATATAACGTGGTTCGGTGGAATGGATCCAACCTACGTCCACAGACACAAAGAAGTGAAGCGTTTTATACATTAAATCTGAAAGTACATAAGTAATCCCAGGTGTGCATAATAATTTATAATATATGAATTGAAACAAACAATCAATAAATGAAAAATGCAACATCTATTATTCTGATAATAATTATGTTTACAAATTACATGATATTTTAGGGTATACATCCCAACAATCTCCCAATTGTACTAGAGCAAATGAAACATGTCGCGTATTCCTAGACCCTCTAAGTGACCTTCAAAAACTTTAGCCATCAAGGTTATTATAAATGGATCAGCTAGACTCTCCGTAGATACTATCTTTATGATGATAACGCCTCCTCTTTACACTATCACCCTGATGAGATGGTATTTCCTCTCTATATGCTTCTCTTTTTTTGTGGCTTCTTAGTTTTTTTAAGTTCGCCACTGCACAACAATTATCGTGATAAAGTGTGAGTTGTTTATCCATATTTTGAACTATTTCCAAATCTCCTAGAATTTTACAGAGCCAAACTACTTCCTTAATTGCTTCGAAGGCTGCTACATACACAACCTCTATGGTGGAGTCAATAATTTTCTTTATATTAATGTGTATAATAGCACCACCAACTGGGTGAATACTGATCCTGATTTTTATTTACCAGAATCTAATCCGACTAAAAATCAGAATGAGCATATCATATGAGGATCATATCCACACCAGAATTTACCAGTATATAGTTTCTCATTCTCTTAAGATATTTGAGAAAATGCTTCACTACTACCCAATGATCTAATCCCGGATTAGACTGAAATCTATTGACCACTCCCACTCCATAGCAGATGTCCGTTCTCATGCATAGCATAGCATAAATGAGACTACCGACTGCAGAGGCATACATGATATGTCTCATCTTCTCAACTACTTGAGGTGTCTTATGGGACTGTTTATTCGTCAAATGAATTCCGTGTCGAAAAGGAAAATTACCTTTCTTGGAATTTTGCGTCCAGAATAGTATGAAAATATTATCGATATTTGATGCTTGAGAAATAGCTAACAGTCGTCTCTTACGATCTTGAATAATCTGGATCCCATGTACATAACTCGCCTCTCCCAAATCTTTCATTTGTAATTGGTTCGCTAGCCAACGTTTTATGTCCAACAATACTTTTACATCATTCCCAATTAGTAAAATATCATCGATGTATAATACGAGAAAAACTAAATTTTCGTCAATGACGCGCTTGTAAACACAAGGATAATCAACGTTCTACTCAAAGTCATAAACCTTGATCATTGTATCAAATCTTATGTTCCAAGATCAAGATGCTTGATCGGGTCCATAAACGGAACTTTCAGCTTGTAAACCTTTTGCTCCAGACCTTGGGCAACGAATCTCTCTAGTTGATATTCTATCGAGATTTTCATTCAAAAATGAGGTCTTGACATCCATTTGTCATATTTCATTGACATAATATATGACAATGGAATAAGATTATGAATATATTTGAGCATAGCTATTGGTGAGCAATTCTCTTCATAGTTGTCTCTCTCTTTATGGGTACGATGAGCGGAAAATATATCAATATTTACAGCCATTTTTACTTAATATTTTGTGTAGTTTTTCGAGTTTTATGAACGTTTTGATGTGTTTTAGTTTATTTTACAGATAAAATAAAATCGGGACTAAATAGAATCAATCAGGACGAAATATGGAACAAATAAGGGCAAAAAATGGACTTGACATTTTGATTTTGGAGATTGGAAACTTGAAATGGCGTTCTAATAAAGTGAAGTTTCAGAAATTCCAACTTTGCGCAATTATTGTATTTTGGCCATAACGTCTTACTCCGATATCGGATTGAGGTGATTCAAGTTCTAGATTAAAGAAGACGCAAAGCTCTACAACTTTGAAGTTTATAATAATTTCAAATTATGAAGTTTACATAACCAAAATTGATAAGATATCCGGAAGTGTGTTATGTGTAATTATTAAAGTCATTTTCAAAATAAAATAATAATAATAAAATAAAAAATGAAAATTGTCAAACTTCCACCCTTGCATGTTTGGTGGAGGATTTTATGCCTTGTTTGGTGCCATGTTTGGTGGAGCAATTGGTGGAGAAATTGGTGGAAGCCTTTAGATTTGCCTATAAATACCAAGATAAACTTTGTAAATTTTTCATGCTTTCTTTGGAGGAATTTCTCCATGAAAACCTAAAGGAAAGTGTTTTGTATATTTATTTAAGTTTTCTTATATTTATTTTTTATTTAATTAATATAATTTTGGGTGTTTTCATTTATATCATGAGCAGGTAATCTCATTCTACTGGGGTGACAAGGTAATACTTTTAATATAATAAATTAGATTAATCTCCCTTATTTTAATTAAAATTTGGATTAATTAGTTACTGCCTATATGGCCGGTTTAGGTTACAACCTTATTAACCGCCTATATGGTCAGTTTTACATTCCAGACGTAGTTTCCGCCTATATGGTCGGTTTATGTAATAACCTTGTTACCGCCTATATGGTCGGTTGGACTTAATTGAGACAAATGAAATTTCTGCCTTTATGGTCTGGTTAAATATAATTAATTAATCGATAAACATTGACAATAAGGCAGATTTCTAATTTTGAAATATTAAAAGTGGATCCTTTAACCCCAGCATTTTCTTTCATTATTGTAATTTTACTTTTATTTATTTTCAAGTTATTTTTTTATGATGTTTTATTTAATTAAGTTTTTAGTAATCCTTGGTATGTGTCGTAGCTAAATACATAATCTAGGGGTGTGATGAATTCCAATATCACCGGTTTATAAAGTTGGTTATTTTATGTCTTGGGTAATATAAAGGTTTATTATTAAGTCTTAAGCTTAATGCTTATTGTTAACTGGCCATTAATAAGATTGATCTGGTAAATTTAAAATAAACTTGTTGAAGGAATTTTAGGTTTCAGCCTTAGAATCAATAGCTTACGATCTCACCTCGGGGCATGGTGGCCCTTAGGTAGATTTCCTTAAAGGATAGACATATACATGTCAGGCGGGGATAGCCACAATTGGAATTTATTCTTAATGAATTCAGGTAACTTGGTTAACATAGACATATGATTAATTGGGTTATTTGGGTGTTTGCATCCAAACATTGACAAAGGCTTTTGCATATTTTCATGTTCCAGGTTAATAAATCGATATATTGCACAAACATGAGATAACCACTTCATATTTAAAAGATATTGGAAGGATTCACAACTCTAGATAGTTTTATAATATTGAATTTTCCTTTAATTTACTTTCGCACTGTTTTATTTACTTGTTTTAGCAAAAATCACCATCCAATCAATAAACCAATCTATTAGGTACTTGTAAACATTTAACTTCATAAATTGATAGCTAAGGTATTAAGTCCTCATGGGATCGATACATTTTATACTACTTGAATGATACGTGTGCTTGCGTTACGTGAGTGATTTCACCGATCAAGTTTTTAGTGCCGTTGCCGGGGACTTATTTATCTTTTACTATTAATTTTAGGGTTAGATACATTTACTTGTGTCTAATTTGTTTTTACTTATTATTTTTATTTTATTGTGTTTCAGGTTCTCAGTCAATACATGATAAGAACCAGAAGCTTTGAAATCCGTCCACTTGACCCAGAAATTGAAAGAACTATCAGACAATTGAAAAGGGAAAGGCGAGAAGGCCAAGAAGCACTGATCAACATGGAACCTTAACCTTTGGAGGTTGTACCACCAATTCCCATTCGAAACAGAACTATTCCGGTCGTTGACGGCTTCATTTCATGTATTGTGGTTCCTCTCTTACCAGAAATACGTGTGACATCAAAACATGCATTCAAATGATACAGCAGTCAGTTCAGTTTGGGGGGAATGCAACTGAAGATCCTAATGCCCATACCAACAACGTCCTGAAAGTTTGCGGCACATTCAATTACAACCGAGTGGTAGAAGAAGCAATGAGACTGCGTGTTTTTCCATATTCCTTGAAAGACAGAGCTAAGGCTTGGCTACATTCACTACCAGCAGATTCCATCACAACTTGGAACATTCTAGCCACCAAATTCCTTGCAAATTACTTTCCACCAGCCAGAACTGTAAAGTTGAGGAATGACATTACATCATTTGTACAACATGACTCAGAATTCCTCTGCGAAGCTTGGGAAAGATACAAGGATTTGCTTAGAAAATGTCCTCACCATGAGATTGCAAAGTGACTACAAGTCCAAAACTTATATAATGGACTATCTAGATTAATGAGAACCACAATTGATGCTGCTGCTAAATGAGCTTTAATGACAAAAGGAGAGGATCAGGTGTATGCACTGTATTTTTGCATATAAGTCTCTATGATGAGTCTCATTTGGAGACACTACCTTTTAAGTCACGGAAGTCACGGGAAACGGACGTCGGAAGGGTAAATTCAGAATAAGCATGTCATTAGATTCATTTCACAAGTTCACTGTTTTCGTTCGTGCTCTGTTCGTAACCACGTTCGAACGTCAATCAGATTGCGGGCGTTCGTGTAGCGTTCGAATCGGTGTTCGAACGGTGTCGGTATTTCTGGTTTTGCTGCTAGCCTCACACCCAAGCCCAATTAGCCCACCAAAGCCCATAAAACACATCCAAATTAATAAAACACATATTTAACACATGGGGAATTAAATAAAATCTAAAAATCATATACCAAATTAAAATAAAATCATGCCTAATTAAAATCAATCAAAAATATTATATACCAAACTAAACAAATTGTATGCCTAATCAAAACAAATTAAATATTTTAACTTCCTAATTAACCAAATTTTGTCCCCCAATCAATCTTTGATTTTCCTTATTTGACACTAAATCAAATCCCCCTTTAATGCACCAAATCCCTTCCTTGTCAAGCAAGGAGAAGCCCTAGCCCTTTGCCTATAAAAGAAACCCAATTCCAACACTTCCCCCTCCCAACTTTTCACGCATATACAGCAAAAAAAGAGCTCTCATTCACGCCCAATACACCAAAGTAACAAAGAATTTTCTCTCATACTCCTCCCTACATCCACCGAAACAGCAGCCCCATATAATCCCCCTACACTACCAAAAAACACACCCCCATACAGTAGCCTAAACACCTTAAAACAGCCCCTAAATTACCTAAAACAGTGACTAAAAAAAACTGCACTTAAAGCCTTAAAAAAACATCCAAAACAGTAGCCTAAAAACACCAAAATAGTGACCAAAAAACAGCAGCAAAACAGCAGCGAAACGGAGGGAAAACATCGGCCCGAACAACGAAGCAGCAAAGGGAAATATTGAACCAGTGAACCGGAGGAGTTGTGGACCATCCACCCTTCCGACGACCGTGTACGGTACTTCCGAAAGTCGACATAAAAGGTTAGACCTGAGGGCACTTTTTATATTCATTTTTATTCATCTTTTAATTGTGTTAGTTATTTATTTCGTATGATAGTCGTTCATGGATGCATGTTGTGGTTTTGAATAAAATGGAAAATGTGTCGCCTCTTGTGGTATATAGGATGGAAACCCAGACATAAATTCCGTAGCCGAATCCGAATGGACGGTAGTGCGGTCTGTACTTGGGATACAACTCCACGTACCACTTGAGCAAACGGCGCATATTTTGTTTTATATTGTTTTGATTCATTTATTATCAACTATTTAAATTCTGCATGTTATTTGTTTGAGTAATGATGAAGTAAAGCGCATGGGCTTAGTAAGTGCGATTAAAGGTCCTCTATTTCGAGGGGTTAAAATCCTTTACCAAGATGATTTGCCGCGCCGGACGATGTATATTCGGTTGAATGTGAGATATGTTCAATCGGGTATACGAAGTCCGATATTGTTTTTTTATCTCTTATATGTATTGTGTTATTAGCGCATGGGCTTAGTAAGTGCGATTAAAGGTCCTCTATTTCGAGGGATTAAAAATCCTTTACCACGATGCTTTGCCGTGCCAGATGATGTATATTCGGTTGAATGTGAGATGTGTTCAATCGGGTATACGAAGTCCGATATTGTTGTTTTTTTTTATCTCTTATATGCATTTTATTATTAGCGCATGGGCTTAGTAAGTGCGATTAAAGGTTCTCTATTTCGAGGGGTTAAATCCTTTACCACGATACTTTGCCGCGTCAGATGATGTATATTCGGTTGAATGTGAGATGTGTTCAATCGGGTATACGAAGTCCTATATTGTTGTCTTTATTTCTTATATGCATTGTGTTATTAGCGCATGGGCTTAGTAAGTCGGATTAAAGGTCCTTTATTTCGAGGGGTTAAAATCCTTTACCATGATGTTTTACCGCGCCGGGCGAGGTACACATGATTGGATGGGAATGAGTTCAATCGGACACATGAGGTCCTACATTGTGGATTTTTTTGTCTATGTATGTGTTGCTTGCTCAGGTCTGGTTCCGTTCGAACGTATTCTCGAACGCTATACGAGCGTGAACCTTCTGTTTACCGTTCGAACGCTACTCGAACGCGCACGTATTTTCTGAGTTTTATCATGCATCAGGTCTGGTCCCGTTCGAACGCGTCCTCAAACGCCACACGAACGCAAACCTTCTGTTTACCGTTCGAACGCATTTTACAAACGCTACATGAACGCGCACGTATTTTCTTTATTTTATCATGTATCAGGCCTGGTCCCATTCGAACGTGTTCTCAAACGCTACACGAACGCGAACCTTCTGTTTACCATTCGAACGCGTTTACGAACGCTACACGAACACATACACACTGAACTGAGTCCTTTTCATCATATTTTATGCATAATTGCCCCCTATTAGTTATCCCTTTGTATTACTAACCTGATAGCTTCTTTTTATTACGCATGATTGTGCAATTGCCATTTATCTGCATTCCCCGCATGTATGAGTACAATGTGCTTATTAAGTTGTATGCTTGCCATATGTTAATTTACCTTTATGCATGCAAATTCGGACATAGATTATATGCAAATAGGTTGTATGAAAATTGGGACATAGATTAAATGCAAATAGGTTGTATGCAAATCCAGACATAGGTTATATGTAAACTTAGATATGAGCCTTGTATTTATGCATGCGAAATTAGGAGTAAATTATCCTTGGAAATAAATGTCGCTTAGGCTTGGTTGTATTATTGCACAAATCATTTTATTACAAGTGACATAAGTAAGGGACCATTCCGAACCCAATGGTTTGAGGTCTTCCCTTGCGAGGGGTGAGTGCGGCCTTAAATCTTTGTCCCGGTTCACACCGGGTGGCGACTCCATCATTCTCCGGTTTAGTCCCCCGTGGGCTACTCCGTACTCCCAACCGGGCCGCGAGCCCGGAACAGCATGCATCGCCCATTTTCTGTGTTCCCACAGTCTGGTGACTCCACTGGGGATAGAGAATCGGCCCCGAAATAATGTTTTGTAATATTATGATTTGTGCTTTAATTAACCGTGTCTATTGTGGGTTAAAAGAGGTTTAATCAAAGGCACTTTTAAGGCCGAGTAATGGTTTGGTGTCTTCCTTCATTCACTACCTTTCTATAAGGAAAAGCTGTGAAGGCACCTAGATAATCACTTACTTGTAGCCTATTGTGATGGACTAATTTGGATGGCTCGTTGTTTATTCCTGTCACCAAGCGATAAGAGCCTAAGAGGCTAGGGTAATTAAGAGAGCCTCGCTCCACCCTCCCTCTGGGGAATCTATAATGGGAAATCCATCTGACAGTCAGTCACACACCATAACTCGTTGGCACGTACTGTAAGGTATAAAAAAAGTGCGCTCACTAGGTCACTCGAACCCTTGAGTGGGGAGACCTAGTTGTGGGCAATCCTTCGCCAGCGAGAGTCTTTATCTACACACCCGCAAACCCACACGTAGACCGGGGTTGTATGGCCTATAACAACTATTTCCATGTGCTTGTGGACCATCATCATTTGGATGCAGTTGGGCTTCTTGTCAGAAATGCGAACTTGTTGGGCCATTTAAACTGGGACGAGTTCGTATCCTATGACAATTGGGCCAAAAGCTTCTGAAATGTTGATGGGCCACCTTGTAGAAATTATTTATGTATGCTTGTGTTTGGGAACATTGTCGTTTGGATCCATTCAGACCTTTTGTTATGAGGTATGGGCTTGTTGGGCCATTTAAACTGGGACAAGAACGTATCTTATGATGATTGGGCCAAAAGCTTCTAAAACGCCAATGGACCATTATATGTTTGTGTTTAGGAACATTATCATTTGGATGCGGTTGGACTTCTTGCCATAAGATGTGAACTTGTTGGGCCATTTAAACTGGGACGAGTTCACTCATATGACAGTTAGCCCAAAAGCTTATATAATGATGATGGGCCGATTTGTGTGAAAATTTTAATGAATTCATATATTCCTTATATCGCATGCATCTCATTCATCTCATGCATACATATATCCTGTTAACACCCTTTATGTCTATAAAAGACATCATAGATTCATGTTGGGTTAGAAAGGAGGGAAGACTCACTAAAAGACCTGTAAAAGATAAGAGTACATCCGATAGCGAGGTATTCCGGATAGATCAGTTGGAAAACGGTCTCGCCAAAATTACTGAACAGTTGCAAGCCTTGACTACTGCTGTGGCTGGTATGGCTGTACCCCGTGCTAAGGGAAATTCTGAGAATGTGAGGTGCGAGGAGCCTCCGAATGGGTTGGGGGATGATATCCCCGCTTTTGATGACGACATGACAGAGTATGCAACATGCAGAGTGATTGGGTCTCAGGCAGAATTTTAGAAGCTTCGGGATCAGGTTGAAACAGTTACCCGCAAAATGAGGGGTAAACATGAAGAGTTTTTAGATTATGAGGCAATGACCTTCGAAGAACAGTTGCCAGCTCAGTTCAAGATGCCAGATATGGCTAAGTTCAATGGGAATGGGGATCCAAGAGTCCATCTCCGTCAATATGTTTTAGTTATGAGTTCAGTGGGTTTATCCAAGCGTCAAGTGCAGAAAATGTTTGGGATGTCACTAGAGGGAGCGCCGGTAGTTTGGTATCACAGCCTTGAGAAGAAGATTAGGGAAGATTGGAGGGAACTGGCTGATGCTTTTCTGAAGCAATATGTTACAGATCTGGAAATTGATTTGTCACTCCAAGATTTGGAGAACACTAAGAAGAAGCCGGAGGAAAGCTTCAAAGAGTATGTAGACCGCTGGAGAAGCCAGCTCCTAAAGATGCAGACTCAGCCCTCAGAGAAGGACCAAATTAAGATGGTTATCAAGGGCACCAAGCCCTCCATCTATGGGAAAATGAGGAGGATGACCTCCATGATCAATGACTTCCGACAATTGAGGGAAACTGTCATGGATATTGAATAAGAAGAAGTAGAGAACATGAAGTTTTATGGCCTATGTAGGAGGCCTATTGGCGGAACATCAGGTACCAAACCTGTTTCTGCTGAGATTGCTGCCATCCGAAATCGGAGATTCTCCAACTTAGGGAGGCCCTTGTCTAAAGTGCTGGAGAAATTAAAAAGACAAGGACTTCTGAAACCCTTGGAGACCAAACCACTTCCCAACCCTCCACCACCACATCTCAATCTGAGCCAATACTGTCACTTCCACCAACAGAAAGGCCACGACACTGATAATTGTGCCCGCCTCCGCCATGAAATCCATGACCTTATAGACTCCAAAAAGATACCCGATCCTGAAATAGAACGCCCCAACACACACCAAAATCCCCTACCAAATTACCACTCTATCCCCCCACCGACCTATATGATAAACTCTGGCCTACCCGAAAGCCTTGTCCTCAAATCCTTTGACTACCAAGCCTATTGCCTTGGAATTTGGGATAATAACAGTGAAGATGAGACAGAATGGAGGCAGAATTTCTGGGAAGACTTCTCCAGTAGTGATGAAGAAGAAGTGAGGGGGATGACACGCAGTGGGCATTTTTATAATGATATGACTGAGAAGGGTAAAATAGTGTTATTAGAAGGTAGAGAAGTGGCTGAGAATACAGAAAATGCCGAGGGAGATGTAGTGCTGCAGCACTTGAGGAAAACCCGAGCACAAGTGAGTATCTGGGATTTGTTGTGTGCATCTCAGGAGCACAGGCGGGCCATGGTTGAGGCCTTAAGCAAGATAGTGTGACGGAAGATGCCAACCCCGTAATGTTTGTTGGGTCAGTGCAAAAAGAGGCTTTGCAGGTAATCACTTTTTCTGAGGAAGAACTCCCAGCTGAGGGGAGAAATCATAATAGACCTTTGTTTATCAGAGCTGAAGTGAAGGGTAAAAGGACCTCTTGTGTGATGGTGGATGACGGCTCATCCATTAATGTGTGCCCGTTGAAGATTTTTGCCAAGCTGAGTATAAAAACAACAGATCTGGATCCCTCTAGTATGACTATCAAGGCTTATGATGACAGTAAGCGAGGAGTTGAGTGTACATTTGTAGCAGCGGTCAAGGTTGGACTTATTGAGGATGAAGTTGAGTTCACAGTGCTGGATATCTCAGCCACTTTTGCCTTGTTGTTGGGAAGGCCTTGGTTTCATAAGCTTGAGGATATACCCTCCACTCTGCATCAGATGATTAAGTTCCCGTATGGGGGAGAGATTGTCACCATCCGAGCTGAGGTAGACAATGTTGTGGCTGCTTTGGAAATACAACCTTTCACGAGGTTCCAAGTGTCGGTAACTTTTGAGGAATGGGTGGATCCTAAGGTAGCTAGGATCATGGGAAAATGAAGTTCGAGCCGGGTGAGGGTTCAAAACTGCCAGACTTTAGAGGACAGACTACTCAGAGGGGTTTGGGGTACAAATCTGATGAGGAAAAGCCGAAGGTTAAAAAGAAAAGGCTGAAATTGATGGAATGCTTTGTGAAGGCTTCAGGGTATCAAGGTGAGCCCGAACCAATAGAAGTTAATGGGATTGTGGTGCCTGGATTTAAGATTTTCCAGGATATGTTGGGTAAGAAGCCGCTGATCGAAGAAACTATGGAGGAAGAGAATTGGGAAGAAGAATTGATGAAGTTGGAGAGCCTGACTCTCGAAGAGGATAAGAAGTCTGAGAAGAACCTGGTTGCGGAGGATGAAGTGTCTGCCGATGATGAAGACATTTATCTTCCTGATTTATTTGAGTGTACTCCCGCATTTATTAGCAATAAAGACAATCATTTTTCTTATTTGCCCGAGTCTTTTTCCTCTAACTTGCATGGCTTGAGTATATTTGATATCAGCTCCACCAAAATGAATGCATTTAACTTAGGCACGCCTGAGAATCCTAAGGAAATTCTGATTGCAAGCGAAGGTACCGCGAAAGAGCGGGAGAAATTAGAAGAAGTACTAGTCAGATATGCCAAAGTGTTTGCTTGGTCCTATGAGGACAAGCCTGGGGTAGACAGAAGCATTGCCCAGCACACAATACCAACTTATCTGAATATGAAGCCAGTGAAACAGAAACTTCGACGGATGAGACCTGATTGGGCCGAGAAGGTCAGAGAAGAGGTTAAAAAACAGATAGATGTGGGGTTCCTGGAAGTGGTAAAGTATCCCAAATGGTTAGCAAATGTTGTGCCATTACCAAAGAAAGACGGGAAAGTCAGAATGTGTGTGGATTACAGAGATCTCAACAAGGCTTGTCCGAAAGACGATTTTCCTCTACCTCATATTGATGTACTAGTTGACAGTGCAGATTTATCTGCCATGTATTCATTTGTAGATGAGTTTTCAGGGTATAATCAAGTTCTTATAGCTGAGGAAGACAAGCATAAAACTGCATTCGTCACAGAATGGGGTACTTATTGTTACAAGGTAATGTCGTTTGGGCTCAAAAATGCAGGAGCTACTTATCAGCGGATGGCCACTACATTGTTCCATGATCTGATGCACAAAGAGATTGAAGTGTACGTGGATGACATGATGGTGAAATCAGAGACAAGAATTGGGCATATAGAAGCACTGGAAAAGTTCCTTCAAAGGGTTGACAAATACAACTTGCGGCTGAATCCCAAGAAATATGTGTTTGGGGTAACATCAGGAAAATTGCTGGGACATACAGTGGGAATGGGAGGAATAGAAGTAGATTCTGAGAAAATCAAGGCAATTACTGAGATGTCGGCACCGAAGACAGAGAAAGAGGTTAGAGAATTCCTGGGAAAGATTCAGTATATCAGTCGGTTCATCGCCAAGTTGACGTCAGTATGTGAGCCTATCTTCAGACTGTTGAGAAAGGACTAGCCAGTGAAATGGAATGAGCAGTGTCAGTCAGCTTTCGACAAGATCAGAGAATACTTGGTAAAGCCTCATGTATTGAAACCTCCAAGACCGGACAAGCCTTTGGTACTGTATTTGGCTATATAATCAGAAGCACTGGGGGCAATGATGGTACAGGCAGATGAGACCGGGGTAGAGCATGCAGTCTACTATCTCAGTAAGAAAATGCTTCCGTATGAAGCCCGCTATCAAGAAGTAGAGAATAACTGTTTGGCAGTAGTATGGGCATCCAGAAAATTGTGGCATTACTTCCAATCTTACAAGATCCAGGTAGTGGCAAATGAGAATCCTTTGAAATATCTACATTCAGTGCCTTCGCTAGTGGGAAAATTGGGCAGATGGTTAGTGTTGCTGACAGAGTTTGACATTGAGTACCTCACTTCCAAAGTGATCAAGTGGCGAGCCGTAGCAGAGTTTTTGGCATTGCAACCTATTGAAGGGGATCATCATAAGTTTGAATTTCCAGATGAAGAGATCCAGGCAATAGCAGTTCAGGGATGGAAATTATACTTTGACGGAGTAGTGAATTACAAAGGATCCAGAATTGGGATTGTGATAGTGACCACCGGAGGAGAGACTTTGCCTTTGGCCAAGAGGTTGACGTTCAGAGTAACTAACAACATGGCCGAGTATGAAGCATGTGATTTTGGTTTGACTGCACTGATAGCCTTGAAGGCTGAGAGTGTGGAGGTCTACGGAGATTCGATGCTGGTGATCCGACAGATGCATTGATAATGGGAATTGAAAGAAGAACGGTTGAAACCTTACCTTTTTCACCTCAGGAAGTTGGCACAAGTTATCCCCGATTGTAAGTTTCAGCACTTGCCGAGAGAAGAGAATCAGATGGCAGATGCATTAGCTACACTTGCAGCGACTTGGGAGAATCCAAAAAAGTTAGTGATGAGACCATTGATACTGACAACAGCAATCAGACCTGATTATGAGATAGAAAGAGTCCTGGAAGTGGAGATCGATAATGGTAAACCTTGGTGTCATGACATCCAGAGGTATATGGAACATGGGGAACTCCCGGAGGGAGCAGGCAGAAAAGACAGATTAGCCATTCAGAAATTAGCTTCCCAATATGTGATTTTGAAAGGGGAACTGTACAAGAGGCAAGCAAACGGTATTCAGTTGAAATGTTTGAGAAAATAAGAGGCTCAGCAGGTAATGGAAGAAGTACACGCCGGGGTATGTGGTCCGCACATGAACGGGTTGAATCTGTCCCGCAAGATAGTGAGACAAGGGTTTTACTGGTCAACCATGGAGACCGACTGCGTGAAGATGGTAAAGCACTGTTATGATTGTCAAGCACACGGTAATTTAAATCATTTGCCGCACACAGAGTTGCATGGGTTGTCAGAGCCGTGGCCTTTCTCAGCATGGGGAATTGATATGATTGGAGAGATTCGACCGAATGCATCGAATGGGCATCGCTTCATAGTAGTGGCAGTAGACTATTTCTCAAAGTGGGTGGAAGCCGAGTCATTCCGTAATGTTACAGCGAAGCAGATGGCAAAGTTTATAGCTCAGAATATCATTTGTCGATATGGTATGCCGCACCATGTGGTTACAGATAACGGAGTTCAGTTCTAGGGGAAATAAAGGCAATGCTACAGAAATACAGGATAGGCCACCATAAGTCATCACCGTACAGGCCGCAGGAAAATGGGGCAGTTGAGGCAGCCAATAGGACTATAAAGACGATTCTAACCAAGATGATAGAGAACTGTAGGGATTGGGCAGATAAGCTACCGTATGCCTTGTGGGGGTACAAAACGTCAGTAAGAACAGCAACATGGGCCACACTGTTTTCTCTAGTCTATGGAATGGAAGCAGTATTCCCAGTGGAAGTGGAAATACAGTCTATGAGGGTATTAGCAGAAACAGAGTTACCTGAACAAGAATGGGCCGCACAGAGGTTTGGTCAGTTAGCACTGCTAGATGAGAAGAGAATGAAGTCCTTGCATCACATACACATATATCAGAAGAGACTAGCCCGAGCATTCAACAAGAAGGTACGTCCCACCAAGATCAGAAGGGTGATTTGGTACTTAAGCAGTCAAGGCCGTCGACGACAGATTCGAGAGGAAAGTTTAGACCTAACTGGGAAGGACCTTACATAGTGCAGAAAGTAATGGGAAATGGGGCAGTGAAACTGTCAGACTTGGAAGGTAACGAGTTCACTGAGCCGATCAACGTGGACAGATTGAAGCAGTATTTTGCCTGAGAAAGAGAAGACATGGTAGAAGGCCTAACCCGACGGGATAAGGAAACTCTTACATGCATGCATACATGTAACACATTTTGGCATTCATTTTTTGTTTGTTTTGTATTCACAGGTTTTGAAGAAGAAAAGAGAAGGCGGCAAAGACAAGCCAATTAGAAGCATCAACATACTAGCAGCAGTCTTGGGGATGCGTCCCGGGGTTGAGGCCCATGTCAACACATATACCAATTGCAGTTATTGGGATGCGTCCTAGGATCGAGGTACACTGCATCATCAGTTTCAGGATACGTCCCAGGGTCGAGGCCCCCGTTATCAGTTGCAGCTATTGGGATGCGTCCCAGGATCGAGGTCCACTACATCATCAGTTTTGGGATGCGTCCTAGGGTCGAGGCGCACCTTTTGTCAGCGGTATTGGGATGCGTTCCAGGGTCGAGGACCCCGTTGTCAGTTGCAGCTATTGGGATGCGTCCCAGGATCGAGGTCCACTACATCATCAGTTTCGGGATGCGTCCCAGGGTCGAGGCCCACCTTTTGTCAGCGGTATTGGGATACGTCCCAAGGTCGAGGCCCCCGTTGTCGGTTGCAGTTATTGGGATGCGTCCAATGATCGAGGTCCACTGCATCATCAACTCAGTTCGAGACAGCAGGCAAGTCAGGTGGCAGCTGGCGAGCCAGGTAATTGAAAATGCATTGCATAACTTTGATAGGATTGTCACTATTACACATTACACAAGTCCCATCAAAGTGGGGGCAACTGTAGGCACTGCATTTTTGCATATAAGTCCCTATGATGTGTCTCATTTGGAGACACTACCTTTTAAGTCACGGAAGTCACGGGAAACGGACGTCGGAAGGGTAAATTCAGAATAAGCATGTCATCAGATTCATTTCACAAGTTCACTGTTTTCATTCGTGCTACGTTCGTAACCACGTTCGAACGTCAAGCAGATTGCGGGCGTTCGTGTAGCGTTTGAATCGGCGTTCGAACGGTGTCGGTATTTCTGGTTTTGCTGCTAGCCTCACACCCAAGCCCAATTAGCCCACCAAAGCCCATAAAACACATCCAAATTAATAAAACACATATTTAACACATGGGGAATTAAATAAAATCTAAAAATCATATACCAAATTAAAATAAAATCATGCCTAATTAAAATCAATCAAAAATATTATATACCAAACTAAACAAATTGTATGCCTAATCAAAACAAATTAAATATTTTAACTTCCTAATTAACCAAATTTTGTCCCCCAATCAATCTTTGATTTTCCTTATTTGACACTAAATCAAATCCCCCTTTAATGCACCAAATCCCTTCCTTGTCAAGCAAGGAGAAGCCCTAGCCCTTTGTCTATAAAAGAAACCCAATTCCAACACTTCCCCCTCCCGACTTTTCACGCATATACAGCAAAAAAAGAGCTCTCATTCACGCCCAATACACCAAAGTAACAAAGAATTTTCTCTCATACTCCTCTCTACATCCACCGAAACAGCAGCCCCATATAATCCCCCTACACTACCAAAAAACACACCCCCATACAGTAGCCTAAACACCTTAAAACAGCCCATAAATTACCTAAAACAGTGACTAAAAAAAACTGCACTTAAAGCCTTAAAAAAACATCCAAAATGTAGCCTAAAAACACCAAAAACAGTGACCAAAATACAGCAACAATACAACAGCACAACAACAGTGAAACAGAGGGAAAACAGCAGCCCGAACAGCGAAGTAGCAAATGGAAACATTGAACCAGTGAATCAGAGATGTTGCGGAGCATCCACCATTCCGACGACCGTGTACGGTACTTCTGAAAGTCGACATAAAAGGTTAGACCTGAGGGTACTTTTTGTATTCATTTTTATTCATCTTTTAATTGTGTTAGTTATTTATTTTGTATGATAGTCGTTCATGGATGCATGTTATGGTTTTGAATAAAATGGAAAATATGTCGCCTCTTGTGGTATATATGATGGAAACTCAGACATAAATTCCATAGCCGAATCCGAATGGACGGTAGTGCGGTCTGTACTTGGGATACAACTCCACGTACCACTTGAGCAAACGGCGCATATTTTGTTTTATGTTGTTTTGATTCGTTTATTATCAGCTATTTAAATTATGCATGTTATTTGTTTGAGTAATGATGAGGTAAAGCGCATGGGCTTAGTAAGTGCGATTAAAGGTCCTCTATTTCGAGGGGTTAAAATCCTTTACCACGATGCTTTGCTGCGCCGGACGATGTATATTCGGTTGAATGTGAGATGTGTTCAATCGGGTATACGAAGTCCGATATTGTTTTTTTGTCTCTTATATGCATTGTGTTATTAGCGCATAGGCTTAGTAAGTGCAATTAAAGGTCCTCTATTTCGAGGGGTTAAAAATCATTTACCACGATGCTTTGCCGCGCCAGACGATGTATATTCGGTTGAATGTGAGATGTGTTCAATCGGGTATACGAAGTCCGATATTGTTGTTTTTTTATCTCTTATATGCATTGTGTTATTAGCGCATAGGCTTAGTAAGTGCGATTAAAGGTTCTCTATTTCGCGGGGTTAAAATCCTTTACCATGATACCTTGCCGCGCCGGATGATGTATATTCGGTTGAAGGTGAGATGTGTTCAATCGGGTATACGAAGTCCGATAATGTTGTCTTTATTTCTTATATGCATTGTGTTATTAGCGCATGGGCTTAGTAATTCGGATTAAAGGTCCTCTATTTTGAGGGGTTAAAATCCTTTACCACGATGCTTTGCCGCGCCGGGCGAGGTACACATGATTGGATGGGAATGAGTTTAATCGGACACGTGAGGTCCTACATTCTGGATTTGTTTGTCTATGTATGTGTTGCATGCATCAGGTCTGGTTCCGTTCGAACGCGTTCTCGAACGCTATAAGAACGCGAACCTTCTGTTTACCGTTCGAACACGTTTTCGGATGCTACTCGAACGCGCACGCATTTTCTTAGTTTTATCATGCATTAGGTCTGGTCCCGTTCGAACGCGTACTCAAACACCACACGAACGCAAACCTTATGTTTACCGTTCGAACGCATTTTACAAATGCTACACGAACACGCACATATTTTCTTTGTTTTATCATGTATCAGGTCTGGTCCCGTTCAAACGCATTCTCAAACGCTACACGAACGCGAAACTTCTGTTTACCATTCGAATGCGTTTACGAACGCTACACGAACGTACACACACTGAACTGAGTCATTTTCATCATATTTTATGCATAATTACCCCCTATTAGTTATCCCTTTGTATTACTAACCTGATTGCTTCTCTTTATTACGCATGATTGTGCAATTGCCATTTATCTGCATTCCCCGCATGTATGAGTACAATGTGCTTATTAAGTTGTATTCTTGCCATATGTTAATTTACCTTTATGCATGCAAATTCAGATATAGATTATATGCAAATAGGTTGTAAGGAAATTGGGGCATAGATTAAATGCAAATAGATTGTATGAAAATCCAGACATAGGTTATATGCAAACTTAGATATGAGCCTTGTATTTATGCATGCGAAATTAGGAGTAAATTATCCTTGGAAATAAATTTCGCTTAGGCTTGGTTGTATTATTTCACAAATCATTTTATTACAAGTGACATAAGTAAGGGACCATTCTGAAACCAATGATTTGAGGTCTTCCCTTGCGAGGGGTGAGTGCGGCCTTAAATCTTTGTCCCAGTTCACACCGGGTGGCGACTCCATCATTCTCTGGTTTAGTCCCCCGCGAGCTACTTTGTACTCCCAACCGGGCCGCGAGCCCGGAACAGCATGCGTCGCCTAATTTCTGTGTTCCCACATCAGGCCTGGGAGTTAATTGAAGAAATGGCCAACAACAATTCTTTGTGGCCAACAGAAAGGAGCATGATTCAACGAATCGCAGGAATTTACGAAGTTGGAGCCAACGCAATAATGAATGCCAAGCTGGATCTGATTTGCAAAAATCTAGAAACTCTTAACATGAAGGTTAATGTTGGATCCATAACTTCACCATATGGAGGAGCACCAGAGGAAGAATCATACAATCGACATGATGAGACAGTGAATTATATCAACAATTTCAACAGAAAGGGGAACAATCCATATTCCAATAGCTACAACCTAGGTTGGAAGAATCATCCCAATTTCATATGGAGCAACAACATAATGTAGATGAACAATCCACCACCAGGATTCCAACAACAAACAAAGGCCAGGAGTATGAAAAAGAACCAGGAATAACAGAAGTGCTGGCTTACTTGAAAAAGCTAGAATCAAAATACGATTCTCAAGCAGCATCATATGATGCCATGTTTCAATTCCAAACAGCATTAATTCAAAGTCAACCAGTATCTTTGAAAACATTGGAGAATCAAATGGGACAACTGGCCAATGCTCAGAGTTACAGACCGCAAGGTACCCTTCCTAGCAACACAGAACCAAATCCAAGAAAAATGGGGAGGAGCAATATCATGCCATCACTTTGAAAAGCGGTACTGAAATCAACAAAAATATTGGAGTCAAGGCAACTGTTGAGGAAGTTCCAAAAGAAAGCAGCGAAGTAGATCAACAGATGGAGGAAAATGGGGCAAAAGCAAATGATCGAGAAATAGTTACTCCACCTCCACCTTTTCCACAACGTCTCAAGAAAAACAAACTAGAAAAGTAGTTTGCTCGATTCCTGGAGATCTTCAAAAAGCTGCATATCAACATTCCATTTGTAGAAGCGTTGGAACAAATGCCCAGCTATGATAAATTCATGAAAGACATTCTGTCACGAAAGCGGAGATTGAGAGATTACGAGACAGTAGCATTGACATAAGAATCCAGCGCCATCATTCAGTGGAAGCTTCCCCAAAAGTTGAAATATCCTGGCAGTTTCACCATCCCTTGCACCATAGGAGAACATAACTTCGGTAAGGCTTTTTGTGATTTAGGTGCTAGTGTTAACTTGATGCCTTTTTCTATTTACATAAAACTACAAATTGGAGAAGCAATGCCCACCTCAGTCTCTATGTAACTTGCTGATAGATCGCTCACATTTCCGAGAGGTGTAGTTGAAGATATATTGGTCAAATTCGACAAACCCATTCTCCCAGAAGACTTTATTATCCTTGACATGGAGGAAAATGAACATGTGCCCATCATCCTCGGGAGACCATTCTTGGCTATAGGTTGAACCATTATTGATGTACAAAAATGAGAACTAACCATGAGGGTACATGACCAAGAAGTAAAATTCAATGTTTTCAAAGCCATGGAATTCTCGAATGATGAAAAGAATGAGGAATGTTTCAGACTTGATGTGATAGATGGTATCGTCTAGAACTCAGATGAAAAGTAAAGTTCAACTGACAAACTTAAAACATGTCATCTGTCTGAAGATAAATCGTACTGCACACTGAACAAGTTAAATCTTGAACTGCAAGTAACTGAAGAGAAACGGTTCCACCAACTCAACCAATTGGAGGAATTTCACATACAACCTTTTGAGAATTCCAAACTATACAAAGAAAAGGCCAAGAAGAGACATGATGATAAATTAGTGCGCATACAACTGGAACCGGGGCAGCAAGTATTGTTTAACAAATCAAGGTTGAAATTTTTCCCTGGGAGGTTAAAATCACGGTGGTCGGGTCCATTCTTAATCACCCAATTTTACCAGATAGAGCCGTTGAGTTACATGATCCCAACTCCAATAAAACCTTCAAAGTGAAAAGAAAACGTGTCAAGTACTATTGGGGAGAATCATTGGAGCGACAAAAAGAAAGTGTCAAACTTTCAAATCCAGCCTAACGTTCGGGCAGTCATCTCTAGCTGACGATGTTAAACTTAGTGTTAGTAGGGAGGCAACCCATGCAATTTGTGTATATATTCAGATTTGATGTGTTTTATCTTTGTGTGTTTAATTTTTGTAGGTAAAGTCATATTTCAGGATGGAAGACGTTCTCGCAAATCTTCACAAGCAATTTCCTTCTCTCCCTCATAACTCTTTGATGAAAGTCTATAAAGCTCACTTGGAACGAATGAGACTTCTGATGATCAAAGGTATTCCTAATGACATTCGTTGGATTATTGAAGCACGTGTCTGATTGGCAGGTGAGTCCTATGACTCTTTTATTTCATATCTGCTTGGTTTAGGATGAAGCACCTATGCTAAGAAAAGAAGAGCTAAAAGATTAGGTTTTGCTATAAATATGCACGCATGACATGTAATACTCGTTTTCGTTCTTTAGGAATGGTGTCTGATAACCGTGAAGATAAAATTAAATTCATTAGGGATGGCTTGAGTAAAGAGTCTTTGGATGACATATCATTGACTCTTGAGACGCATCCCAATGGATATTTGCATCACGCAATTCACATGTTACATGCACAATTCAAAAAAAAACAACATTTAAGTCTTTGGAATCTGACTTTAAAAGACCCTGTTTGCCAATTTATAAGAAAATTGGATGGGAAGCTTATCCCTAACGCATAGACATCATTTAAGTCGTTACTTCTTGTAAATATTATTATCTCTTTGTATTTATCTAATAATTGTGATTTGTTTTGTTATTTTCTTTTATTTTCTCTGACAGATCCAGACTTTTTGACTTTCACGATATATTTTACTGTTTAGCTAATAATTGTCATTTGGCAGGTATTATTGCTATTATTACTAACTGATAAGTGTGGTTTATACCCACTTATTATGGCATTCTCAGCTTATTATTTTGTTACAATTCGAGATATTTAATATGATTTATAATTTATTTTATGTTTTATTTATAGGAGCATTAATATATGGATCGGGGAATAATTGCACGTGTTTTGGAAACTTCAGGGAAGACATAGGACGAGCACGGGAGCATAGGCGCCATGGCGCCAAAGTTATATACAAATCCAGAGGAGAGGGCGCCATGGCACCCATTAATCAAGTCAAAGGCGCCATGGCGCCAGTTCATTTGCTTATTAAAGGCGCCATGGCGCCTCTTTACTCAATATACATAAGGCGCCATGGCGCCAGTTGAAAGAAAAATGTAAAGGCGCCGCGGCGCCTTCCAAAACCCAAATTCAATACATTTTCCCGGAAGTTCTGCGCCGCGGCGCCCACTTACACAATGATCCGGAAGAAAACCTACACGTTCCAGGATTCACTTTTTAGGGTTTTTAATAATCCTAATGCCACCCAAAGACTCCCAGCCTCCACTATAAATATAACAGTTCATCCAACACTCAAGGGGAGGCTAATACAGAGCACAAAACACAGAAATAAATATTTTTAGAGATCCAAGGAGAGGATTGAAGAGCGACAAGAGGAGACAAAGGCTGTAATATCCGGAGAGGAAGAGATTCAATTCGGGTTTTATCTTCTTATTTCTTTCTTAAAACTCTAATGATTTCCATTAAATTCGTGGCTTGATTATTTATTGTTTTATCTTTTGTCATGAATTTACTCCTTAATTTTGGAGAACGATTGTAATCTATGCTCAAACCTTGTATTTTGTTTATCAGTTTTGTAATGAAGTTTTATTAATTATTTATATTCTTTTGAGTTTAATGCTTCTTGATTGTTGGCCACAATTTGAGATGATGAATGTTTAGAATCTATCACTCGAGAGAGGGGATTTTGAATAGATCTAGAGAATATGACCTAGGATTTTATAGAGTTCGAGAGAATCTGTAGTCCTTTGAAGTCGTTAATATAGAATCACAAAGCGTAATGAGTTGTTAACTATTGGATTTTTTAGAGATATCGAAGTCTATAGTTGATAATATTTTCACTCGGCACTCGAGAGAGGGAGTGAATATTTTAGGATCTTGACTTATAAATAATATAACTGAACAAAGATTAATTGGCATGAAAAATACATAGGAGACAGCTAGGTGAAATCAGGATCCAGAATCTCTATCGTATTAGTTCCTCCTATTTTATTATTTTTATATTTTATTTATTTATTAAAAATCTTTATTATTTATCGTCTAAATAAAGTTAGGATTATCAATTGTAGTACTTAGTGCGAGTTAACGCAATCCCTGTGGGTTCGACACTCTTAACTCATATTTATACTAAAACTTGACACCGTACACTTGCGGTACGATATAAAAATATCACAACAAGTTTTTGGCGCCGTTGCCGGGGATTGTTTGTTTAATTCACATTAATACTACTACCAAGTAATCTTCGCTTTAATTTAGATTTTATTTTTATTTTTATTTTATTTTATTTTATTTATTTTATTATATTTTTTCTTTTATTTTATTTATTTTATATTTTTTCGTACGAGGTGAATTTGAAAAGAATCGTCCTTTTGGTGCACTGATAGCTCAAGTATCGTCCTTCACGACTCATCTAGCAGTATTGATAAATCAAATGAGCCAACCGTCTATTGAAGCTGTTTCTGCTAATGGAATGTTTTTACCCAACAGAGGAGCAGGATTTGAACAAGTACAGTATGTGAACAATCGGAACTTCAACAACTATAGATGCAGTCTTATGCCTAATTATTATCATCCGAATTTCTCATATGCTGATATGGAGAACATTTTGCAACCTCCTCATGGCCTCAATTATCCAAGAGCTGAGCAGAAACCTTCCTTAGAAGACCTCATGAGCACGTTTGTAGCTACAGCTTCAGAGAGGTTTGAGAGGAATGAGTCAATGCTGGATAATATCGAAACACGAATGGGCAATATAGAGGCAAATATGAAATCTTTAGAAGCACAAATTGGGTTGCTTGTTTCTTCCATGGCCAATCAACAGACATGGGTTTTTCCGAGTGATATTGAAGTCAACCCCAATGAGCAATGTCAAATCAGAACCTGTAGGAGCGGAAAAGAATTTAAAGACATCTCTCAGGACTTAGGCAGTAAAGAAAATGAAATGGTATTTCAGGAGGAAAAAGTTACAGAAGAAGAGAACAAAGGTGAATTGATAATGAGAGGTCGATATGAAGAAATCACCTTCAGTGTTTTCAGAGCCATGCCGAGTTCTCAAGGTGATGCAGACTGTCACATGATAGATACAGTAGAAAAGGGAGTTGAAACCAGACATGGTGAATCAGTATTTCAACAGCCTATGAGCATAATGCAGCCATGCATAAAGGAAAATTCTCTGCAGCTAAACTCGAAACCACTCCCAAAGGGCCGTAAAAAGAGGAAAAGAAAGGCCAGTTCTCACTTAGAGATAATTCCTGGAAGATTAAAAAGAAAGCCGAGCCAATTTTGCCGAATGTGCAGTCCAGAATTTCCAATTGAGAGAAAATCTACATATCCTGGGGCACCATCTTACAAATCACCACAGCCTGCCAAGCTATCTTTTTCATGTCATAAGAACCGGTGGATACCAAAGAATAAAACAGATGAGATTACCCGGTTCACTACTTTTAAGCCACCATAACCATTTGGGTGGTTGCGTCTGGCTGAAGACGTTAAACTTAGCGCTAGCGGGGAGGCAACCCTTGCATTTCTTTTATTATTATTTTCTTACTTTTTATTTTATTTTATCTTATTTTATTTTATTGTGTGCTATTTATTTATTTGCATGTTATTTATGCAGGTAGCATGAGACACACAAAGCCCGCACAACCAAATTCTAACCAGCAAGAGTCTGATCAACTCCATGCACGGTAGTGTTGTTCCTTACTCTTGTTCTTTAAATTTTTATCTTACATTGAGGACAATGCAAATTTTAAGTTTGGGGGTGTGTGCATGTTGCTTACTTGTTATTTAGTTGTTTAAATTTATTGAAAAAAAAAAAAAAATTGTTTTAGTCTTTGATAGTAAAGCATAAATCCTGTGATGATATTGTTTGTTTATGAGTGAAATTTTAGAAACGATAAGTGCCTAATTTACTTTTATCTGATGCCTTGAATAATTGATCTATGTTAGACTCGTAAGCACTTAAAAATAGGTTTTTAACAGTAAAACTTAAGTAGTTGACAATGTGACTAGTTGAAGAAATTGCATATCGATGAATGACCGTTTGCTTAGATATCTATCTTGATTTGCTAGTGTTATGAAGTATGGTATAGCTAAAAAGAAAAATGTCTCTAAAGAAAGAAAATAAACCACCTATAACCGATAAGCGTGAAGCTACCCATGGGCGAGTATTAGGACCACCATGAGGAGAAATGCTACCTTAAAGGGTAGGTGTGTTGATTAAAAAAAAATAAAAGAGCAAAAAGAGAAGCAAAAAGAGACAAGAAAAGAAAAAAAAAATCATACCATACTGAGCACGAAATAAAGCAATTACAAAGCATAATTGAGATATCTAAGTTGGTTTGACCCATTGATTCTAATTTTTAAACGAAATCATTGAGTTGGCTTACTTAAGATCAAAGCTGTGATGAACCTTTACACACACACACCTTGAGTCTAGCTTAGATAATTTATTCGAGAATTTGGATTCGAGCTGCAATTGCGTACTTTGAAGATTCTTTGATTTTATTTATAAGCTTTCTTTGAGGATATATTTATGCGTAACTATCGAGACTATGTTTTGTTATTTTTTATTTTTGCATGATTGTGTGTGATGACGTTTGTGGGTATCGTCACTGTAAGCCCTCACGAGACTATAACTCGTCCACTAGGGCCGCCTAGGGGTTTAAAGGCTTGTTGCATGCGCTAAATGCAATCGTGATCCCTACGAAAGTGGCTTAGTTAATTTAGTAATTCTTAATTATTTATTTGAATTTAGTTTTTTTATTTTATCTTTTGCTCGGGACTAGCAAAACCTTAAGTTTGGGGGTATTTGATAAGTGTGGTTTATACCCACTTATTATGGCATTCTCAGCTTATTATTTTGTTACAATTCGAGATATTAATATGATTTATAATTTATTTTATGTTTTATTTATAGGAGCATTAATATATGGATCGGGGAATAATTGCACGTGTTTTGGAAACTTCAGGGAAGACATAGGACGAGCACGGGAGCATAGGCGCCATGGCGCCAAAGTTATATACAAATCCAGAGGAGAGGGCGCCATGGCACCCATTAATCAAGTCAAAGGCGCCATGGCGCCAGTTCATTTGCTTATTAAAGGCGCCATGGCGCCTCTTTACTCAATATACATAAGGCGCCATGGCGCCAGTTGAAAGAAAAATGTAAAGGCGCCGCGGCGCCTTCCAAAACCCAAATTCAATACATTTTCCCGGAAGTTCTGCGCCGCGGCGCCCACTTACACAATGATCCGGAAGAAAACCTACACGTTCCAGGATTCACTTTTTAGGGTTTTTAATAATCCTAATGCCACCCAAAGACTCCCAGCCTCCACTATAAATATAACAGTTCATCCAACACTCAAGGGGAGGCTAATACAGAGCACAAAACACAGAAATAAATATTTTTAGAGATCCAAGGAGAGGATTGAAGAGCGACAAGAGGAGACAAAGGCTGTAATATCCGGAGAGGAAGAGATTCAATTCGGGTTTTATCTTCTTATTTCTTTCTTAAAACTCTAATGATTTCCATTAAATTCGTGGCTTGATTATTTATTGTTTTATCTTTTGTCATGAATTTACTCCTTAATTTTGGAGAACGATTGTAATCTATGCTCAAACCTTGTATTTTGTTTATCAGTTTTGTAATGAAGTTTTATTAATTATTTATATTCTTTTGAGTTTAATGCTTCTTGATTGTTGGCCACAATTTGAGATGATGAATGTTTAGAATCTATCACTCGAGAGAGGGGATTTTGAATAGATCTAGAGAATATGACCTAGGATTTTATAGAGTTCGAGAGAATCTGTAGTCCTTTGAAGTCGTTAATATAGAATCACAAAGCGTAATGAGTTGTTAACTATTGGATTTTTATAGAGATATCGAAGTCTATAGTTGATAATATTTTCACTCGGCACTCGAGAGAGGGAGTGAATATTTTAGGATCTTGACTTATAAATAATATAACTGAACAAAGATTAATTGGCATGAAAAATACATAGGAGACAGCTAGGTGAAATCAGGATCCAGAATCTCTATCGTATTAGTTCCTCCTATTTTATTATTTTTATATTTTATTTATTTATTAAAAATCTTTATTATTTATCGTCTAAATAAAGTTAGGATTATCAATTGTAGTACTTAGTGCGAGTTAACGCAATCCCTGTGGGTTCGACACTCTTAACTCATATTTATACTAAAACTTGACACCGTACACTTGCGGTACGATATAAAAATATCACAACACTAACCCTTTTTTCAGGTTCTATAAATTCAACTCATCATTGCACTCTTGAAGGCATCTAGACTTGAGAAAAAAATACATAAAAAATGGAAGCAACTTCAAGAAGACGAGTTGTAAATATTTGTGTGTTTTGCGGTACTAGTGCTGGTTCTAAACCAGAATTCGTAGCGGCAGCACAGGAATTGGGTCGAGTCATAGCTGAAAGAAATAGACACCTAGTATATGGTGGTGGCAATCTTGGACTAATGTGGTACGTTTCAAGGGCCGTACAGGAATGAGGTAGTCAAGTTCTGGGAATCATCCCAAAACCCTTGGCAGAGGCGAATCTGATAGGACCATCAAACAGAGAGGAACTTATTATGTCAGGTATGTCCGAATAATTTGTGGAAATGATTAACCGTGCTGATGCTTTTATTGCTTTGCCAGGTGGCTTAG
Organism: Zanthoxylum bungeanum; assembly: GCA_019454045.1. Classification (NCBI taxonomy): domain Eukaryota; kingdom Viridiplantae; phylum Streptophyta; class Magnoliopsida; order Sapindales; family Rutaceae; genus Zanthoxylum; species Zanthoxylum bungeanum. Next base: position 284,481 of record SKCR01028602.1, read on the forward strand.
GTACGATGGAGGAAATTTTTACAGTACTATCTTGGGAGAACCTGAACATACACTAGAAATCAATTGGACTATTTAACGCTGATGGATTTTATCATTTTCTTTGTGTGTTTCTTGATGATGCCCGGAGAAATGGATTCGTATCAAAACCTGTAAAAGAAGCCCTCTTCACTGCTAGAATTGCCAATGATTTAATTGACCAAATTTTAGCCTTTGAATCACAAATTGACCCAATCATTTCCAAGATAAACTGGTCTGATAATAATCGTGGTAAGAAGCGTCGGATAAATCTGGATCTTAACCTTTAATTTTCTTTTTAGATGTAGAATCTCAGCTAACCAGGTACTGTTTCTAAACTCTACTTCTACTTTTTAAAACTTTGGGGACAACGTCTCATTTAGGTTTGGGGGAAGGGAATAGTTGACTAGTATCTTGTTTTTATTTTTCGATTTTTAGTCTAAAATTTTCAAACAATTCAAAAAAAAATTATAGAAAAAATTAAAAATATTTTGTGTTTTTAACTTGACTAATCAGGTGAAATTGGTGTGAGATAGTTGTGTAAGGAATTTCCAATCCTGAGACATATCTCAACCTATTTCGTAACAAGTTAATTTTTGTTTATTTCCTTTTGAATTATTTAATTTATGAATTCTCCATAATATTGACTAAATTGGATCTTCATATGCTCAGTTGATAGGTAATATCAACATGCATGGTAACATACGACCATAAGTTTTAAGTGAAAAGTTTGTAATATTCAGTGCTCTAGTTTAATTGGAGGAAGCATCTAAAAAAAGCAATGAAAAAAAATAAATAAAAAATAAAAAATAAAGATATCTGAAATTTCGAGTAATTAAGTCTGTAAGGGTATCTTAACACCTAGTGCCCTAAAGCCAACTGGCTTGGGAGTCACTGGCCCAAAGCTCGCTACATGGATTGAAGATGTTGTAAAAAATAATAAATAAATAAAAAATAAAGATATCTAAAATTTGAGTGATTAAGTCTGTAAGGGTGTCTTAACACCTAGTGCCCTAAAGCCAACTGGCTTGGGAGTCACTGGCCCAATGCTCGTTATATGGATTGAAGATGTTGTAAAAAAAGAAAAAAAAATAAGATATCTGAAATCCGAGTAATTATGTCTGTAAGGGTATCTTAACACCTAGTGCCCTAAAGCCAACTGGCTTGGGAGTCACTGGCCCAAAGCTCGCTATATGGATTAAAGATGTCATCAATTAAAATAAAATCCATTGCCAAAAAAAAAAAGGTGTGAATTCTGATATAACTTTAGGACAAAAATATTACTCTCTTCTCAACTACACTTATGAATATTGTGGGCACAATGATTTGATTAATACCTTGTTGGTTGTGTATATGAAGAATGGTAAAAATAATCGGAGAATTTACTTATTTGGTAATTTAGAAAGAAAGAAAACAACTATTAACTTGGATAAGACGTTTCACTTGTTTAGTTAGTAGCTTGTTTATTCTCTTTTCTCTTATTTTTTTTGCTTTTGTGTGCATTAGATTGACGTTTGTGGGTATCGTCACTGTAAGCCCTCACGAGACTACAACTCGTCCACTAGGGACACCTAGGGGTTTAAAGGCTTGTTGCATAGGCTAAATGCAACCGTGATCCCTACGAAAGTGGTTTAGTATAATTTTAATTGTTTATTGGATTTTATTTTATTGTTTTGCTTGACGACTAGCAAAATGTTAGGTTTGGGGTGTGATAAGCGGAAAATATATCAATATTTACCGCCCATTTTACTTAATATTTTGTATAGGTTCTCGAGTTTTATGAACGTTTTGATGTGTTTTTGTTTATTTTACAGATAAAATAAAATCGGGACTAAATAGAATCAATCAGGACGAAATTTGGAACAAATAAGGGCTAAAACTAGACTTGACATTTTGATTTTGGAGATTGGAAACTTGAAATGACGTTCTAACGAAGTACAATTTCGAAAATTCCAACTTTGCGCAATTGTCGTAATTTGGCCATAACGTTTTACTCCGATATCGGATTGAGGTGATTCAAGTTCAGATTAAAGAAGACTCAAAGATCTAAAACTTTGAAGTTCATAATAATTCTGAAGTTTCCATGATCGAAATTGATAACACATCTGGAAGTGTGTTATGTGTAATTATTAAAATCATTTTCAAAACAAAATAATAATAATAAAATAAAAAATGAAAATTGTCAAACTTCCACCAAATATGCTTGCATGTTTGGTGGAGGATCTGGTGCCATGTTTGGTGGAGCAATTGGTGGAGAAATTGGTGGAAGCCTTTAGATTTGCCTATAAATACCATGCTAAAGTTTGTAAATTTTTCATGCTTTCTTTGGAGGAATTTCTCCATGAAAACCTAAAGGAAAGTGTTTTGTATATTTATTTAAGTTTTCTTGTATTTTATTTTTATTTAATTAATAAAATTTTGTGTGTTTTCATTTACATCATGAGCAGGTAATCTCATTCTGCTGGGGTGACAAGTTAATACTTTTAATATAATAAATTAGATTAATCTCCCTTATTTTAATTAAAATTTGGATTAATTAGTTACTGCCTTTATGGCCGGTTTAGGTGACAACCTTATTTACCGCCTATATGGTCGGTTTTACATTCCAGACGTAGTTTCCGCCTATATGGTCGGTTTAGGTAATAACCTTGTTACCGCCTATATGGTCGGTTGGACTTATTTGAGACAAATGGAATTTCTGCCTTTTATGGTCTGGTTAAATATAATTAATTAATCGGTAAACATTGAAAATAAGGGTGATTTCTAATTTTGAAATATTAAAAGTGGATCCTTTAACCCCCAGCATTTTCTTTCATTATTGTAATTTTACTTTTATTTATTTTCAAGTTATTTTCTTATGATGTTTTATTTAATTAAGTTTTTAGTAATCCTAGGTAAATGCGTTCCATAGAGATTTATGAGTACGTATTTATGTAATTTACTTAAGCTCGGTGATGGTTTGGTTATGTGTCTATATACTTACTAGAGTCGGGGCTACTAGAAGGAAGAGTTGTCATTCGTTTTGCCGGGACCTGGGTCGATTACTCTTTGTCTTTGGGTTCCACAACTTTTATCAACTATTCTAAGGTCTCCATTATCATTTCTGTCTTCAAGTTATATTATTTATGCTACTATACGCACTGAACTTTTTTGTTACTTTCCACATCCCCCTTTAATATTTCCACACCCTATCTATTGGCTCTAAATTGTGCTGCTGAAGCTAGTGTTGGTTCATTCTCCTGGACTTCTTCCTAGAATTCCACTCTCTGCTCTTGCTATAGGCTACATCTATGCCATTTAACTTTGCTGTTCGTAGTAGTACTTTTGTTAACTTCTGAGTATCTCAAAACCCATGGGTCTGTCTTTTTAATCTTTCACGAATTTCTACTAGCATTGGTCTGATCTATGGATTCTACCACGTTTGGTCTATTATGTGGACTCATACTTGTACTGTAAGCCTCGTGTTGGATTGTCTAGATTCTTGAACTATGATAGGTTCTCTTTCTTTCACACTTCAAAAATTTCATTGGACCTTTTTTGGGTGATCTACCTTTCAATGTCTTACGGTTATCTTTATCTATGCTGATAAATGCTCGGAAATTTTTTTTCATCTCGATGGATATCGTTTTCCTCATTCTGGTATATCCTGGTAGAGTCTATTACTCATGTAATGGAGGTATGAGATAGTTTCTATCAGGACAGCTTCCTTAACCGTTATCACTAGGGGTGAGAGTCTGGGTAACTGAGAGCTGTATCTATATCAGATTTCTTAGCTGAGGCAATACATCATTTTGTTTGCTTATAGGCCTAGGTTTGAGTAGCTAAAATCTTCATATCCTTTGTGACATCCCACGTCAATCAGAAACTCCCATGACTATCTAAATTTTCTTGCTTCTCTTATATTTCTGACTATACTTCGTTATTAAGGGGATCTTGCTATCTCTTACGAGGTACTCAAATGCTATTGAATCTATTTGAAGGAATTTTCTGAGGAGGAAATGAATTTTGCTTGAAAGGAATGAACTTTACTTAATTTCACTCGACATTCTATTCTTGTTCAGGCTTATTCTATTCTCTTTACTACTATAGGTTCTGAGACATTCTATTCTTGCTTAAAATTTTACTATTTATTCCCATAGCTTATCTTGAGCTTCTTATGATCCACCAAGATTGCCACAAAAGGTTTCTCAACTTGGACAATAAGTATGGTTACTATTATAAGAAAGAATATTCGAAAAACTTAGGAATTTCTTACTAATCTGTCTATAGGACTTTGAAGACGTACTCAAGGATCAGATACTGGAGAGGTAGTGCCTCACATACTAGTACCTCGGACATACTATGTATACAAGACCCCAAAATTCTACCCATTGTAGTCACTGACTCCCTAGACCATGCTCTAATACCATCTTTGTAACATCCCTCTCCATGAGATACTACCAGTAGGGAATAAGCCATTCCATCCCCCTCTGAGCCTCTGACCATCTAACCATGACCAATGCTGTTAAAATCATTTCAAACATAAAATCACGTCGGGACCATTGCCTAACTCAAAAATTAAGGAAATGCATTTCAAATATTCATACAATGTACTCAATAATACATTACATTACAACTCTGATATTGAACACATTCAATAACTGATACTATACAATGTAGGCCATGCAACTGTTACTTGACACTGATTATGCTGAACGTTTTTACTCAACCTGGTGGACTCAGACCCTCTAGTGACTTCTATCAGTATCCGTCCCCTCAAGCTCGTCATCTGGATAACCTGCAAAATAGAAAAACTGGGAGTGAGGGTAGATAGTTTGAACGACCTAGTGAATGGACAATTAAAAAAATGAAAACTAACTCTTTTTGAAAATTCATGGTTCTAAAAACTCAAATCCTCCCAAAAAACATTCTCTTTTGAAATATATTTCTTATCTGAAAATTCAACTCTTCTGAAAAGCTTTTCTGAAAACTCTTTTATAAAACTCATCTCTTCTGAAAAATCTGTTTCTGGAAATCCATTTCTGAAAATCTATTTTTGAAAAATCTAAATTTGAAAATTTTGTATCTGAGAAATTTGTATCTGTATATCTGACGCATGGGGGCGTTACGTATCATTGTCATTGCAAACGCAAAATCTTACGCTTAGGGACATCCCCTCGTACGTAAATATTTATTGGTCTTGGGGCGTTACGTCTCGCAGTCTCCCAAGTCACAAATTTGGAGTCGGGGTTTAGATCTATGCTACCATCCAGACTCAAAATCTGGGATTTAGGGGCATCAATCATCCATAGTCCTAAACTGCGTGTGCATATGACATATGTATTCGTCAATTTCATAACTGAGTCAAGTTACATATTGAGGTCATGCTTGTGAAATCAAATCTTTATGAAACATTATCTTTTTTGAAACAGATAGAAATTAATCTGGCTAACGTCCTATGTGCTTAAAATATAAGTCTGATATCAAAATAACTAAATAAATCCTGTTTGAGAAAATGGGTCTACTCACAGATTTTGGAATCTGGTTGGCACCATTTCACTTCGTCAAAGAACTTAGGTTTTCTGCCGATAATCTATACTCGGTAAATTTGGTTAGAATATAAGTCTGAATGTGTTTCGAAATTATACTATGTTTCTCTATTCAACTAATCTATAATCACCACATGATGTATAATGCTTGCGACATGTCATGATGCATGTATAAGTGTTGATACGAAACCTTTAGGGTGCCCTCTAACATTTAAAGTAGAAACTGAAATGATAGGGAACTATTTATGTCTCGCGTCGTGACGCCGAGTCTATCATGTCGCGACGCCAATCCAACCAGACTGAGAGAGATAACATGTTCTATTCCATGTCGCGACGCTAGACAGAGCCTCTGTTTGTTCCGTAACTTGACGCTAGGTGATGGGCGTCGAGACGCCCACTCAACTAGAATCGAGGCAGAGTGTTTTTGTCTGTACGCATCGCGACATTGGGGGGTCTAGCGTTGCGACGCTAGCCTTATTCAGGGTATGTCTCCAACTCTTCCAATAATAATTCTTAATGCAATCCCCACCATCACACTAACATATTTACATAGACAACTCTCTAAACTTCAATATTCATATACATGAGCCAACCTCTATCCACAACCCTTTATATATTATTAGATCAAGACATGCATACTAGAGCCTTAAAGGTTTCAACACTAAATCAAATTATTCTCATAACACACAACATTCTTATCATACTTAAACATCAATTTCCATCAAAGCAACCACAACTCATCCTCTAAAAATAATGACACATCCGGCTACCCCTTCACATGAAATGCACAATTTCATTCTTATATTATCATGAAATGCACAATCATGCATGCTAGCAACTTAATCAAAGCTAATTAAGCAATTCCAAATCCTAGGGTTCATAAGATACGAATTTGGGGCCTCCATATACCAAGCTCAAAACTAAAATAAGAGGAGGGAAAAAAGATAAAGAGCTTACTTTGCCTGAGGGGAATCTTTGCTCCATCATTTGTTACTTCAAAATGATGAAAATGTGAAGAAAGAAAATGACTTGTTTTCTAAATAATGGGGAATCATTTAACGTTTCTTGACTGGGATGGATGAATAGTGTTATATTTATAATATATATGACTGATTTTATGTTTTCAAAACAGTGGCTAGGGTGAGGCCACACCACCCAATTCTAGTCTATTCCCCAAATTACTGTAGTAGTCACGAAAATTTCGATTTTTGATTTTCTTCTAATTAAATTTTGGCAAAACATCAGACACAGAAGTTGTAGGTCTCAGTCTTAGATTTTTGAAGATATAAATTTCATAAAAATCGGAGATCATATGAAAAAGTTACGACCCAAATACCATGGGTTTCCAGATTTAAACTTGGAATGAATTCTGTATAGAAACTGCGAGGATTTTGCCGAAAGTCCAAAAAGTCATTTCATTAGTATATACATGTTCGAATATGATTTATATCATATATCATGCATCCCATAATGTAATAGTCATCAGGGTTACCGGGGAGTTACAATTTGAAAAATAAAAAACAAAAATATTAAATTATTTTAAAATACACTCATACTTGATATCCATTGGTTTGACCCACTTCTACTACACGGGGCACTGATCCAACCCTAAGGGTCCAACAACCGCCCCAACAGAATGGTATCTATGCATGTCTTAACCACACAACACTTGTTGCATATTTGACATGTTTTCGAATCTATGTCACTATAATTTTAATTTAATTATGCATAAGTTATATTGGATATGCATTGCATGTTTTAAATTAAAATTTTTATTTTGAACCAAGCATGTTAATGACTTGATTGTCATAAATCTAATATTATTAGGTGATTACTTTTAAGTAATAGTATTAATATTATTTGAGCATTATTGGATGGTCCGTCTTGTCAATAAGGAGATGAATGAGTTCTTATTACTTATGCTTAATACCATCATTATTGTGAGGATATAAAAGGTTAGAACTAAGGTCGCTCCGGTAAAATATTAGATATAGTGTGATGAGTTGACATAGTCACATGATACCATTATTATTGTGAAAGTGTACACCTGGAACACGTCTTAATCCAATACCGTCATTATTGTGAGGATATGAAATGGTTCAGGATCAAACTCAGGAGTCACATGAATTTGATTGACCTTAGAGGTCTACCTAATGAGTTTATGAAGGCCAATACCGTCATTATTGTGAGGCTGGAGTAAATTTCATGGGATCCACTTCCCGCTATGAATCAAAATTTTCTATTTTTCCATTAAGGGAGATTACAGAATTATGTAAAGTGGTGGGAGGGCACTAATAGGTTTAAAATCCATAATCATATTAGTATTTTTATATTGAAATGAAAAATGTTATGTTCGTGTTTAATTATTGTCTTATAGATGGCTACCGCAAATCCATTAGCGTAACTTTTGGATTATAATAAACTAAAAGGAAACTAGAACTACTTATAGTAGGAGATAAATAATCAATTTATCTTGGAGTCAAAATAATTATTGAAGGACATTAAGATAGATGAAAGGCTAGGCCAAAATCTGATTTTGTCTTTTTTACCTGGTATATATGTTGGCTTTATGATGCATTCAATGGAAGCCACATATGAAGAGCTTTATAACATTTTACGCTCGGCAGAATATGTTTTGTAGAAAGTGAATCATGTTTTGTACCTTTACGGTGGAGCAAGCGCTTCAAAGACTTGTAGGAAGTCTAAGAAGATTAAAATGGGAAATAAGAAGAAAGACTCCAAGAAACAAACTGCAAGACCTCGTGTAGTTCGTGATGCATATCTACATTGCCAGAAGTCTGGACACTAGAAGAAAGATTATCTAGAGCTGAAAGGAAAAACAGGAACTCCAGGTACGCTTAGTATTTTTCCTATTATTGACATCTCATTAGCCTAAGATTCAAATAGTGGTTTAATGTTAGACATCAGTGGTCTTACTTATATTTGCAACTCCATGCAAGCCATGAGAGTTAAAAAAAAAGGCTAAAAAAATGAGAGATCTAGCTTAGAGTTGGGAATGGCGAGACATTGGATGTCAATACCATATGATCAGTTGATCTAGATCTCCCTAATAGATGTAAATTAATTTTACATGATTGTTATTATATACCCTCTCTTATCTGACAGATAATATCATTACCGATATTGGATAAAGAGGGATATAAAATAAACATTAAGGATGGTACTTTATGTTTATATGATGAATACAACTATTTGATATGTGAATGTTCTTTATCTAACGGTCACTATATTTTGTAAACATATCGAGATGTCTTTAATGTAGAGGAAGATACAAGTAAAATATCTGAATTAAATAATATTGAATTATAGCATATGAGATTGGACATATAGGTGTTAGACGCTGATAAGTGTGGTTTATACCCACTTATTCCGACATCCTTATCATATTATTTTGTTATGTTTCGAGCCATTTAATGTATTTTATAGTTTATTTTATGTCTTATTTGTAGGAAGCATTAGAACATCGATAATGGAGCAAATACGTGTGTTTCGGGACCTATTGGGAGCATCGGACTCAAGAAGCTGTAAAAACCAGCATCAGCTGCGCACTGAAATTAAAAAGGCTATAACTTTTGATATAGAAAGCGTTACGAGACCCATAATATATCGATTTGCATCTACTCGAGGAGAGCTAGTCATTTACATATATTTTCCAGAGATTTGGGCGCGGCAACGCCCACTGTTCAGCGCCGCAGCGCCCCCTGCGGAAGAAAACCTGCGCAAGCCAGGAAAATGATTTTTAGGGTTTTTAACATGTATTATGACTCTCTGCCTCCATTATAAATATAACAGTTCATCCAACACTCAAAAGGAGGCTAATACATAGCATAAAATACAGAAATAAATATTTTTAGAGATCCAATGAGAGGATTGAAGAGCGACGAGAGGAGACAAAGGCGGTGACGTCCGAGGAGGAAGAGATTCAATTCGGGTTTTATCTTCTTGTTTCGTTCTTAGAACTCTAATGATTTCCATTAGATTCATGATTTGTTTATTATTGTTTTTATCTTTTGTCATGAACTAAACTCCTTAATTCTGGAGAATGATGTAGTCGATGCTTGAACCTTGTATTTTATTTATCAACTTTGTTATGAAGCTTTATTGATTTATTTATATTCTTTTGAGTTTAATGCTTCTTGATTGTTGGCCACAATTGAAGATGATATATGTTTAGAATCTATCACTCGAGAGAGGGGATTTTGAATGGATCTAGAGAATATAGCCTAGGATTTTATAGAGTTCGAGAGAATCTGTAGTCCTTTGAAGTCGTTAATATAGAATCACTAATCGTAATGAGTTGTTAACTATTGGATTTTTATAGAGATATCGAAGTCTATAGTTAATGATATTTTCACTCGGCACTCGAGAGAGGGAGTGGATATTTTAGGAATCTTGACTTATAAATAATATAACTGAACAAAGAATAATTGGTATAACAAATACATAGGCGACAACTAGGTGAAATCCGGATCCAGAATCTCTATCGTATTAGTTCCTCCTATCCAATTATTTTTATGTTTATTTATATAATTAAATCTTTGTTAAATATTGTCTAAATAAAGTTAGGATTATCAATTGTAGTACTTAGTGCGAGTTAACGTAATCCCTGTGGGTTCGACACTTTCTCACTGATTTATACTAAAACTTGACACCGTACAGTTACGGTACGATATAAAAATATCACAACAAGTTTTTGGCGCCGTTGCCGGGGATTGTTTGTTAATTCACATTAATACTGTTACCAAGTAATCTTAGCTTTAATTTAGATTTTATTTTATTTTCTTTAGTTTTGTCTTAAGTTTTATTTTTGTTTTTATTTCTTTTGTTTTTATTTTTTTATTATTTTATTTTATTTTATTTTTGTTTGGTTTTATATTTTTTTCGTACGAGGTGAATTTGAAAAGAAGCAATGGCAGATCCTGTTAGTGCACTGATAGCTCAAGTATCGTCCCTTACGACTCATCTAGCAGTATTGACAAATCAAATGGGCCAACCGTCTATTGAAGCTGCTTCTGCTAATGGAATGCTTTTACCCAATAGAGAAGCAGGATTTGAACAAGTACAATATGTGAACAATCAGAACTTCAACAACTATGGAGGCAGTCCTATGCCTAATTATTATTATCCGAATTTTTCATATGCTGATATGGAAAATATTTTGCAACCTCCTCATGGCTTCAATTATCCAAGAGCTTAGCAGAAACCTTCTTTAGAAGACCTCATGAGCACGTTTGTAGCTATAGCTTCAGAGAGATTTGAGAAGAATGAGTCAAGGCTGGATAACATCGAAACACGAATGGGCAATATAGAGGAAAATATGAAATATTTAGAAGCCCAAATTGGGTTACTTGTTTCTTCCATGGCCAATCAACAGACATGGGTGTTTCCGATTAATACTGAAGTCAACCCCAATGAGCAATGTCAAATCATAACCTGTAGGAGCGGAAAAGAGTTTAAAGACACCTCTCAGGACTTAGACAGTAAAGAAAATGAAACAGTATTTCAGGAGGAAATAGTAACAAAAGAAGAGAACAAAGGTGAATTGATAATGAGAGGTCAATATGAAGAAATCAACTTCAGTGTTTTCAGAGCCATGCCGAGTCCTCAAGGTGATACAAAATGTCACATGGTAGATATAGTAGAGAATGAAGTTGAAATCAGATAGGGTGAATCAGTATTTCAGCAACCTACGAGCATAGTGCAGCCATGCGTAAGGGAAGATTCTCTACAGCTAAACCTGAAACCAATCTCAAAGCGCCGTAAAAAGAGGAAAAGAAAAGTCAGTGCTCACTTGGAGATGATCCCTGGAAGGTTAAAAATGAGGCCGAGCCAATTTTGCCGAATGTGTAGTCCTGAATTTCCAACTGGGGGACAATCTACATATCCTGGGGGATGATCTATGGATAAATTACCAAAGCCTGCCAAGTTGTATTTTTCATGTCATAAGAACCGGTGGATACCAAGAAGAAAGTAGATGAGATTATCCGGTTCACTACGTTTAAGCCACCATAACCATTTGGGTGGTTGCGTCTGGCTGAAGACGTTAAACTTAGCGCTAGCGGGGAGGCAACCCTTGCATTTCTTTTATTATTATTTTCTTGACTTTTAATTTTTTATTTTATTTTATTGTGAGCTATTTATTAATTTGCATGTTATTTATGCAGGTAGCACCAAACACACAATGCCCGCGCAACCAAATTCTAACCAGCGAGAGTCTGATCAACTCTATGCACGGTAGTGTTGTTCCTCACTCTTGTTCTTTAATTTTTTATCTTACATTGAGGACAATGCAATTTTTAAGTTTGGGGGTGTGTGAATGTTATTTACTTGCTATTTAGTTGTTTAAATTAATTAAAAAAAATGATTTTAGTCTTTGATAGTAAAACATAAATCCTATAATGAATTTTGTTTGTTTATGGGTGAAATTTTAGAAACGATAAGTGCCCAATTTACTTTTATCTGATGCCTTGAATAATTGATCTATGTTAGACTCATAAGCACTTAAAAACATGTTTTTAGCAGTAAAACTTAAGTAGTTGACATGGTGACTAGTTGAAGAAATTGCATGTCGATGAATGACTGTTTGCTTAGATATCTATCTTGATTTGCTAGTGTTATGAAGTATGGTATAGCTAAAAAGGAAAATGTCTCTAAAAAAATAAAATAAACCACCTATAACCGATAAGCGTGAAGCTACCCATGGGCGAGTATTAGGACCACCATGAGGAGAAATGCTACCTTAAAGGGTAGGTGAGTTGAAAAAAAAAGTGCAAAATGAGAAAAGCAAAAAGAGACAAGAAAAGAAAATAAAAATCATACCATACTGAGCACGAAATAAAGCAATTATCGAGCATAATCGAGATTTCTAGGTTGGTTTGACCCATCGATTCTAATTTTTAAACGAAATCATTGAGTTGGCCTACTTAGGAGTCAAGCTGTGACCGAACCTTTAAACACACACACACCGTGAGTCTAGCTTAGATAATTTATTCAAGAATTTGGATTCAGTTGCAATTGCGTACTTTGAAGGTTCTCTAATTTCATTTATAAGCTTTCTTTGAGGAAACTTTTATGTGCAACTATCGAGACTATCTTTTATTATTTTTTATATTTTTTGCATGATTGTGTGTGAATGACGTTTGTGGGTGTCGTCGATGTAAGCCCTCACGAGACTATAACTCGTCCACTAGGGCTGCCTAGGGGTTTAAAGGCTTTTTGCATACGCTAAATGCAATCGTGATCCCTACGAAAGTGGCTTAGTTAGTTTATTAATTTTTTATTTGTTAATTAGAATTTAGTTTTTATTTTATCTTTTGCTCGGGACTAGCAAAACCTTAAGTTTGGGGGTGTTTGATAAGTGTGGTTTATACCCACTAATTCTGACATCCTTAGCCTATTATTTTGTTATGTTTTGAGCCATTTAATGTATTTTATAGTTTATTTTATGTCTTATTTGTAGGAATCATTAGAACATCAATAATGGAGCAAATACGTGTGTTTCGGGACCTATTGGGAGCATCGGACTCAAGAAGCAGTAAAAACCAGCATCAGCTGCCCATTGAAATTAAAAAGGCTATAACTTTTGATCTAGAAAGAGTTACGAGACCATAATATATCTATTTGCATCTACTCGAGGAGATCTAGTCATTTACATACATTTTCCAGAGAGTTGGGCGCCGCAGCGCCCCCTGCAGAAGAAAACCTGCGCAAGCCAGGAAAGTGATTTTTAGGGTTTTTAACATGTATTATGATTCTCTGCCTCCATTATAAATATAACAGTTCATCCAACACTAAAAATGAGGCTAATACACAACATAAAATACATAACTAAATATTTTTAGAGATCCAAGGAGAGGATTGAAGAGCGACGAGAGGAGACAAAGGCGGTGACGTCCGAGGAGGAAGAGATTCAATTTGGGTTTTATCTTCTTGTTTCTTTCTTAGAACTCTAATGATTTCCATTAGATTCATGATTTGTTTATTATTGTTTTTATCTTTTGTCATGAACTAAACTCTTTAATTCTGGAGAATGATGTAGTCGATGCTTGAACCTTGTATTTTGTTTATCAACTTTGTTATGAAGCTCTATTGATTTATTTATATTCTTTTGAGTTTAATGCTTCTTGATTGTTGGCCATAATTGAAGATGATATATGTTTAGAATCTATCACTCGAGAGAGGGGATTTTGAATGGATCTAGAGAATATAGCCTAGGATTTTATAGAGTTCGAGAGAATCTGTAGTCCTTTGAAGTCGTTAATATAGAATCACTAATCGTAATGAGTTGTTAACTATTGGATTTTTATAGAGATATCGAAGTCTATAGTTAATGATATTTTCACGCGGTACTCGAGAGAGGGAGTGGATATTTTAGGAATCTTGACTTATAAATAATATAACTGAACAAAGATTAATTGGTATAACAAATACATAGGCGACAGCTAGGTGAAATCAGGATCCAGAATCTCTATCGTATTAGTTCCTCCTATCCAATTATTTTTAGGTTTATTTATATAATTAAATCTTTGTTAAATATTATCTAAATAAAGTTAGGATTATCAATTGTAGTGCTTAGTGCGAGTTAACGCAATCTCTGTGGGTTTGACACGTTTTCCCTGATTTATACTAAAACTTGACACCGTACACTTGCGGTACGATATAAAAATATCACAACAGACGCCAATCAAAATTGGTTAAGGATGATTTGATTGAAGATCTTACCTTATATCATTATCCAATTGGTGAGTCATGTATCGAAGGGAAAATGACAAAGGCCTCATTTCTTGGTGTTGGACACCGTGCTGAGGATTTATTGGAACTAGTACACAATGATGTGTGTGGTCCATTAAATCATGTCGCTCATGATGGTTCAACATACTTCTTGACTCGCATGGATGATAATTCAAGATATGGATATGTCTATTTGATTAGAAATAAATCAAAAATATTTGAAAAGTTTAAACTATTCTGAAACGAGGTAGAAAAATAAACTAGGAAATTCATCAAGTGCCTTCGATTAGATCGAGGTGGTGAATTCATTAGCGATGAATTCAAAATTTATTTAATGGAGAAAGGGATTCTCGCCCAATATGGTCTACTAGAAACTCCTCAACACAATGGTGTGTCTCAATGGAGAAATCGTATTTTATTGGATACGGTACGATCTGTGATGAGCTATATAGATCTTCCATTTTACCTTTAGGGTTATGCTTTACTTAATGTTGCTCACATACTTAACAGAGTTCCATCGAAAGCTGTTTTTATGACCGCAAATCAGATATGGTTCGCTAGAAATCCAAGTCTTAGATATTTAAATATTTGGGGTTGTCCTGCATATGTTAGAAACACAACGGGATAAACTAATACATAGGGGGTATTAGTACAGGTTCGTTAGATATCCTAAAAATTATTTGATATATAATTTCTACGGTTCTGAGCAACGAAATGTATTTGTTGCTTATGTTTTCACTTTTCTTGAAAAGGAATTTTTAGAGAGAGTGGGAACTGTAGAAATATTAACTCGATGAGTTTGATCCCACCATTGAGGAACCTGAGATGGAACCAGAGATGTAACTAGGTGAAGAATTTACAACACAAGTTCTACGTAAGTTGAATAGAATATCAAGGGCTCCTGAGAGATTATTTTTAACATCTGATGTGAGCCTTGATGTTCTTCTCTTAGAGGAAACGGACCTGACTACGTATAAAAAGGTGATATTGGATATCGATTCTGGAAAATGGCAGGAAACCATGGAGTCCTAGATGGATTCTATCCATGACAATCAAGTATGAGACTTTATTGAACTTCCTGAAGGATTTAAACCTATTGGTTATAAATGGGTTTATAAAAGGAAGCGAGGGCTCGATGGAAAGCTGGAAACCTTTAAGGTCTGACTGGTAGCGAAAGGGTATACTCAACGTCCTGGGATTGACTATGAGGAAACCTTTTCACCAGTAGCCATGCTAAAATCCAATAGGATTCCTTTAGCCATTGTTGTATATCATGACTATGAGATATGGTAAATGGATGTGAAAATCGCTTTCCTAAATGGATTCTTCGAAGAGGATACCTATATGGAATTACCAGAGGGTTTCGTATCTAGTGAGACTTCAAACTTGGTTGGTAAGCTCCAGAAGTTTATATACGGACTTAAAAAGCATCCCGAAGCTGGAATCATCATTTTAATGAGATAATAAGATTATCTGGATTCATCAAGAACGAAAAAGAACAATATGTTTATAAGAAAGTTAGTGGGAGCATGATATTATTCCTTATTTTGTATGTCGACGATATCCTTATCATTGGGAATGATAAATGATTGATGCAAAGTGTGAAAGCCTACCTTTGCAAGAACTTCTCCATGAAAGACATGGGTGAAGCTTCCTATATACTGGGTATAAGGCTCTACCGGGATAGTGTAAGGAAGTTTATAGGGTTGTCGCAATCCACGTACCTAGATAAAATTTTAGAAAGGTACGATTTTACCAACTGCAATGCAGTAAATGTACCTTTTCGATACGACATACAACTTTCGAAGAAACTGACACCTCAGACTGAGGAAGAAAGAGTTAAAATGTCTAACTTTCCATATGCTTCTTGTATTGGAATCATTATGTATATTATGCTATGTACAAGACCTGACATCAGTTTCAGCATCAGGGGGACAAGCCGATATCAATCTGATCCGGGTAATGATCATCGAACAGCTGTGAAAAATATCCTAAAATATCTTAAGGGTAATAAGGATAAGTTTCTAATATATGGAGAAGATGAGCTACAAATTAAGATTTATACAAACTTTAATTTTCTGGGAGATCTAGATGATAGAAAGTCTACATCTGGATGCGTATTTACCCTGAATGGTGGTGCGGTTAGTTAGCGATGTTCATAGCAAGGCTCAACAGCTGATTCCACTATTGAGGCAGAATTTATAGCGGCTTCCGAAGGTGCTAAAGAAGGTTTCTAGATTAGAAATTTTATCACAGAACTTGGAATTCTGCTTAGTATTACGGAATCGATACCACTATACTGTGATAATAGCAGAGCCATTGCGTAGGGTAAGGAGCCGAGAGCGCACTCTAAGTCTAAACATTTGGAAAAGAAATATCACGTGATTAGAGAGATTATTGAACGAAAAGACGTAGTGGTCTTGAAGATTCAAGGACAATACAACATAGAAGACCCGCTTACTAAGGATTTACCTCCTAAGTTATTTCATAAACATGTGGACGAGATGGGACTTTGGTACTATTTGTGTTGGGGTTGGTGTTCGGAGCGCTAATTTTCTTATGTATTTCCATGTAAATACTTATGTAAACATTTTATTATGAATAAAATAAACATTTTCTATTATATAACATCTCCTTATATATGGTAAAGACGTAATTGACCTTAGAATGATTAGTTATGATACAGTTGCAAAAGCGTCGCAACTGACATTGAGTTGTATCATAACAATATCATTTCTTAACTATTACTGGTCAAGGTTTACATTACTAGGTCAGTAAGTAAACCCGTTGAAACCGGTACATGTCTTATATTGGAATATTGGATTCCAATGGTTGATTCTCAATGAACCATGAGTCTTGGAGACTCGTATAGACATATAGGTGTTTATATCGGATAAATACTGAATGAATCATTGAAGATTCTTAATAGATGCCACATCAACGTCAATAAGAATCTTCTCGGGTTCAGTAGCATAGTGATTCTTTGACTTGAGATACCATTGTGGATATATAAGATATCGTCCACACTTTGATGGCATTCATGTCAACGACCTATTAAGGTCAGACCTCCGCCTATCCGTTGGGTGTGGACTAATCCTCAGGATATCCTCTGTATGTCACGATAGAATCTGTCAGCTCTGTGTATAAAGCATAGGTATTCAAT
This sequence comes from Zanthoxylum bungeanum, assembly GCA_019454045.1. Taxonomy (NCBI): domain Eukaryota; kingdom Viridiplantae; phylum Streptophyta; class Magnoliopsida; order Sapindales; family Rutaceae; genus Zanthoxylum; species Zanthoxylum bungeanum. The sequence continues at coordinate 301,938 of SKCR01028602.1, forward strand.
ATGGAATTAGCAATCTGTTAAATCCATGGGCCCATGGTACACTGTAGAAGTAAGTTCTAAGTGTTATTAAAATATTGCTAATAAAAATGTCGACGTGATTATATCTATATAGATTTGACGTTTATATCTATATCTCTGGAATAATCTGGATACCTGTGACAGAGGGATTATACGTATGCAATGACCTCGACTAGTATGGTTCAATGAGTTTATCAGTGTTCGTCATAATTTACAGGTGGGTAGATTATTGACACAAAATTGGATTTCATGACGGATATGCGTGAACCAAGAGAGTATCACTAATGGAATATACTCGTAGATCACTAGGGTAACTCTTATGAATAATATTGATTATTTATAAATCGTTTAACGGTTAAACGAAAGATACATGCAAATGGACCTTTTGGTCATTTTCTAATTAATGTGTATTTGTATATAATATATGATTTTATTAAATACACATTAATTAAATATCAAATTGTAATATTTGACATATATCATTAATATATGTATTTGGAATATTTAAAGTAAATATAATACATATATTTAAGATATTTATAATTAATTAATTAATTAATTGTTAAATAATTAAAGTAATTAAAATATGAAATATCTATGTTGATATTATGTTAGGAAATATCTTATGTGTAAATATTCGACTTTTTCATTTAATGTAAAGGTTATCAAATAGCATTTGCTTCTTTAATTTGATTAAAGTTTTGGAAAATATATATTTTCCTTTTAAGGACAAATTCAGCCATGACCTAATTGTATATAAAGCTTTTGTTTTTTCATTTGCTTCACAAAAAGTGTTGAGTCTCCAAAGTTACAAAAGAAAGTTGAGAGAAAAAGTTAAGTGTTAAAGAAGAAAAGTGAAGAAAACTTCAATTTGTGTAAGTTTTTCTTACTTTCTTTCAACTAGAAAAATATTTCTAGGGTTCTTAGCTACAACATATGTTTCTTGGATGTTTTTCTACTCTCTTAGTTTTGTAATAAGATGGTTGGAAGCATGAATGAAAGATGTGAGCATGTATGTTTATAAAGTATGCTTCTAAATGGTGTATAAGCACACTTTTGATCATTTGATGATCTTGTTACCATTCTAGAGTTGTTAGGCCACTCATTGATGACCTAGAATTGTTCTTGAGTTGTTTCAAAGTAGTGAGACTTGTTTGGTGTTGTAGAGATTAGATTAAAGTGTTGGATTTGGTTAATTTTGGTTAATTTATTAATTTGATTAATTTGTGAAATTAGGGTTCATAACCTCCACCAAAATTGGGACGTTTCATATATGTGTTGTATAACGATGTATATAAGATGTACAAATCATTTGGTATTGATTGGAATTCATTTAAACTTGTTTTGAACAATTTTGGACCAAAATGCAAATAGTTGCAACTTAGACACCCATTCGACAATTGTAAGGAAAATTGGAATTTTCGTTGTGAGTTGTATTTTGAAGTATATGATATGTAGAAATCATTTTGGTAGTGATTTGAAATCACTTAAATTTGTATTTGATAAATAAGGACTAAAATAATCAAAATGTAAAGTTTTGGGTGTCACGACAAATATGGGAAAATCTAACTTTTATGTAAAAAAATCAATTTTTAATTATTGATTATTAGAATAAATAAGTTTATTTTAATTGCCCGAGAAAAATTATTGAAATATGAAAAATTTATTTTTCCACGTTCTATTGCGTTTACCCTTAAAATCCCCTACATTCCGGACTTGCACTAAGCTAGTGGAAGTTTGTTGGAGTTGGTGCTTGGAGCACCAATCCGAATAAATGTATTGTATTTATATTTATTATTTATTAATAAAATAACTAAATTTTCATTTCAAACCTTTTTAATGGTAATGTCATTATGTATATTAGATTGATATATACATATGCTAAGAATGACATTGACCTTAGAATAGTCATGTAGTAATACTAGATATTGGGTAGTCCGACATTGGGATAGTATTACTATTATAAATTATTCTTAAATTAAATATTCATAATCGTTGGTTTTGGAATACTGTCGAATCATATAACCTAGAAGACTAGCACACGTCGTATATTGGAATTGTAGTTCAAATGGTTTAACCCGATGTACCATGAGCTTGGGAAGCTCATATAAACATGTGGGTATTTGTTGGAGCGAATAACTGAATGAATCACAGGTGATTCCTAATAGTTGAAAGTACACACCACCGTCAATAGAAATCTCCTCAAGTTGAGTATCATATGTGATCATTTGACTATAGGATAATATTGATTTTGTGTGTGATCCTCCACACTTTGATACCATATATGTCAAAGACCTTTCATGGTCTGGCCACTGGATATTTGTTAGGTGTGGACTGATGCACTTGTTAATCAATTGCGTATGAAGATAGGATCCATCGGCCCGTATGTGTACCATAAGAGGTTTAAGTATCCATGTAAGCAAGTCACGATTATTAAGACTTTGGCTAGAGCCGATCACCTAGGGTGGATAACATATATCATAAATATTTCTGATTAGTTGTAAAGAATCATGGACATGTCGACAAGAGATGTTCACCTCAAAAAATTGTCAGTGTAATCTATGTTTCCTAAGTAAAACGCGGATAGCCTATGATGGAGGGATTGTTAAACATATGTGATGACCTCGACTTGTATAGTTCAAAAAGTTCGTTCGTGTTCTTCGCGAATTCAGAGGTGGCCGAATTACGTATATATAAGCTAGACTTATATGACGAACGTGTCTGGACTTAGAGAGTCCCACAATCTGAAATGTACTTGTTGAGCACTTGGGTAATCGATAATGTTTGATAATAAATAATATTAGATATTATAATTATCACTTAAAATAATTAAGTGTTAATGAATAACATTAATTATTTACTTTGACCCAATTGGATTAATCCAAAATCACATAAGGGTTTTGTTATAATTTCATAAATATATCTACCCTTGGAGGATATTTTGATAATTACAAATATATAAAAATATGTGTATTTGTCTTGATTTAATTGGATTAAATCAAAGTGGTAGACAAATGTGATTAGTCATACCTAATTATGCATATTTGAACAAATTAGATTAAGCCCACCTAAAATTTTATTACAAATTTTATTAATTAAAAATTGTATAATTTTGCTATAAAAGGCTAATTTGAGAAAGTTTTTAAATAATCTTGAGCTTAAGAACGGTGAAAGCTAAAACAAGTAAGAATTATAAATATTAGCCTAAGTAAAAGAAGTGCTTAAAGAAGCTTTGGAAGTTCTCTACAATATTTCAATAAGGAGAAATCAAGATTGGATCTTGGAATCAAGCTTGCTAGCATTGAAATCAAGATTGGATCCTAGAATCAAGCTTGCTAACTTTGGAAGTTTTCCAAAACATTTCAACAAATATAAGAATATTGGATCCTGTAATCAAGTTTGCTAGGTAAGTTTGATCTTATCTAAAGCTATGTTTTCATTAGTAGTTTTCATTAGTGATACATACAGTGATGTATTATGTATTGGATACATAATAACTTAGCTTTTAGTTGAAATGAGGCTAATGGATTGTGTATGGATGATTTGTAAGCATAAACACAATATGCTTGTGATTGAGTCAAAAATGTTTATGTTGGACATAGACATACAATTAGTGTTTGGAACTCTAGATAAAAGCTTGGAGCTATAGCTACCGTTCTAGAATCACTTGACCATCTTTGAGTGACCTATAATTGTTTACGAGTCACTTCATTGTGGGATTCTAATTTATTTTATGTTTTGGATTCAAAATTTGCGCATATGCATATTTAGAATAAATTTATGTTTTTGTAAAAAAAAAATTGATATTTTAAAAAATATGATTTTGTTTTATAACATGTGTTGATATTGGTTTTGATGTTAAAAATTAATTTTCGGTGTTTGAGAGTGTTTAGGGAAGGATGGAAGAAGGTTAAAAACCCTATTTCCTTTGGCTCTTTATTTCTAGAAAGCTGAATGATATGTTTTGTAAGCATTTGAAAAAAAACATTTGATTAACGCTCACAGTGCATGCACACACTGTAAGCGAGCTGAAATTTTTTTCTCCCGTTTTTGCGTTTCTGGACTCCAATTCAGCCCCGATTCTTCCTACGCACTCGTAATGGAATATAATATTCCATTAAATTATTTAAAAATACATCCATGCTTGATATCCATGGGTTAGACCCACTTCCGCTGCACGAGATATCGATTTGACCCTAGGGGTCCCACAACTGCCCCGACACTTATACCTGACTTTTAGATGTTGAATGTGCTATGTTATTGTCAACAACTATTTTTGATGGTGTACTGGTCAAACCAACAAGTAATTATTCGAGTACATCTCAACTATGAGGTATGAATTCTATCATATAGTCTTCCTTAAGAAAATTAAATATCTTCAGGGTTAAATAGAATCTACCTCTAGTCTCATTAGGATAGCCTACAAATAGGCACACATGTGAACATGGTTCCAGATTTTTAGCTTTGTTCTTCAACACATGTGTTGGACACACTCATATGTGGAAATTTCAGAAACTAACTTTACGATCGTTTCATAACTCTAAGACTGTTTTTTAAAAGACTTAGATGGAACTACGTTAAGGATATACATCGGTGCTAGTCTTTCAGTAAAAAATAAATAAATAAATAACTAATTAACCTAAGCCACTTTCACAGGGATCACGATTGCATTTAATGTATGCGACAAGGCTTTAAACAACAAGGCGACCATAGTGGATGAGTTATAGCTTCATAAAAGCTTATAGCGATGACACCTACAAACATCATTGACAAACACATGCAATCACACAAAAATAAAAAAATAAAAAAATAAAAAAATAAAACTTAAAACAATCATAGGAGCTACAAATAATATTGTCCTTAGAGAATGCCTAGTAATGAAACCCAAAACCTTCAAAGTACCTAACACAACTCAAATCCAAGTTCTTGAATAAATCATCTAAATCAAACTCACAGTGTGATTCCTACATAAGCCAAATTGGTGATTTCCTCTCAAAAATTGGTATCCTATGGGTCAAACCAATCTAGATATCTCAAAAGTATATGTGTATGTCTTTCATCACTCCGTATGGTACGATTTTTCTCTCTTCTTATTTTCTCAACACACCTACCGCCTAAGGTATCATTTCTTCTAATTGTGGTCCTAACACTCGACCATGAGTAGCTTCACACTTATCAGTTATATGTGCTTTAACTCTTTTTTTCCTTTTCTTACTTTATTTCTTTTCAACCAATTTTTTCTTTAATTTTTCTTTTTATTTTTTTAAACTGAACCATACATCATAACACTAGCAAATCGAGATAGACATCTAAGCAAACAGTCATTCATCAACAAGGAATTTCTTCAACTAGTCACTTTGTTAGCTAGGCTCTTGCTGCTAGAAACCTACTTTTAAGTGCTTACGATTCTAACCTATATCACATACTCAAGGCATTAGATAAAATTAAATTGGGCACTTATCATTTCCTAAGATTTCATCCTAAAGTAAACAAACTCATCATGTGAACTATTTTCACTACCACGTGATTAAAAAAAAAAAAAAATTTCATAGATTTTTTTGATATTTTTAATAAATAGTAGGAACTAACACTAACATGCGCACACATTACCCCCAAACATAAAACTTACATTTCCTCAATGTAAGATAAGCAAAAAGAAATAAAGAGTGGGTGATAAGTTTGATTTATACCTACTTATTCATACATTCTTAACTTATTATTTTATTAGGTTACGTGCCATTTTACATTAACTATAGTTTGTTTCATGTTTTATTGATAGGAAGCATTAGAGCATGGTTTTGGGGTAACTGGATCTTTTTTGAGAGCTTAAAGATACAAATGAAGCAATCGGGGAAGGTAACATATGCAAAATAACTCATATTGGCAGAGATGCTTGCGTCGTGACTCCAGAAGTGGCATCACGATGCCACTAATCAAGAAGAAAACATATGTTTTTCCAGAGAAGTTGGTGTCGGGATGCCCTTAACGATTTTCAGTACAATAAGGAATCTGTTTTCTACCAGCAAAATGACTCCAAGGTTTCCCTATAAATATATAAGTGCGTCCAAAACCCAAAAGGAGACAATTAGATGCAACAAAAGAGCTCTAAACACATAATTTAGAGAGATCCAATGAGGTAATTGAAGAGGGACAAGACGATACGAAGGCGGTGACATCCGAAGATGAAGATATTTTATTCAAGTTTTACTTTCTAGTTTATTTCTTTAAACTTTAATGATGCCCAATATGTTCTTAACTTAGATTTCATTATTTTTCTATTTAGTCATGAACTAATTTTATTATTCAAGAGGATGATACTCAGTTTTCTATTATAGTATTTTTCTATAATACTCAATTTGAAGAGATGCAAAATATTGTCTTATAATACAAAAATCAATAGTTTAAACACACAAGAGCGCAACAAATTAATAATAGAGGTAGTAAACAAATGGGAAACGAATAAATATAAATGTTAAGAGATTGTTAAAACAGTAGTAAAATAATAAAAAAAAATATAGCATACATCCCACCGGCCTGGCTTCGGGGAGCCCGGTCAAAATTTTCTTTATGTCATTGATGTCTGATCGGACATATCGCATGTCTGGCCGGACATTTCGGCAAATTAGAAAGTTAGGGAATGCAAATTCAAACATGGCTTAACCGTACTAATAAAATAGTAATGGCATGGTAGTAATAAAAAATGTATGGCAAGCAACATTGAATCATGGATGGACATTTTTTATATGATTGATGTATGGCCAGACACAATACAAGTTTAGCCTCATGTTCTTCATGAAACAGAAACATAAACAATGTAGCAACATATATATATATATATATAACAAAAAATATGAATTAACGATATCATATCAGTGATAAAATAACTATAGAACAAAGGCAAAAGTGGTAAAACAGTAATTAAACTAGAATATGGTGCAACTCTCACTGGTCTGGCCTCGAAGAAGCTCGGCTAGATATATCAAGAAATTGGGGATGTCCGGCATGATATACAATAAGTCGGGTAGAAGATTCTTTGAAAACCAGATGAAAAATTATTTCTCAATGTAGAGTAGTATCTCTACATATCATACTACCCTCTATTCGAAATCGGCTATAGAATTTATGCCTGGGTTTATATCCTATAAACCAAAGTGAAACCATAATAATTGGATGCGAACAGTGATATGGCTGAGCATTTATATCATTTGGCCGATTGTTTTTATGACTTCTGCATGTATATGTCCGGTCGGAGATATTGCGTCATAATAGAATTGAAAAATATAGGAATAGAGTTAGGGTGCCCTCAGGTTATTCCTTCAGATGAGATTTTCTCGGAATGTGCCAATGAAGACAGGATTATCATTGGGTTGCTTACTGGTTTGCTTACTCTTTTCTCTCTCTCTATAAGCTTTCTAATCACAACTTTCTTGTTGAGGAAAATGTTCAACCTTAGGTTCCATATTAAAAATTATTGAAAAACATTTGTGAATGGTTGAACCCTTTTTATAGTGTTCAGGTTGAATCAAAAAAGGGAAGGGGAAATCAAATCCCCTTAATGTCTCCAGTGATTGCCAATATATGGCATCAGCTACAGCTCGATTTATGTCCGACCAGATATTTATCTAGAGGTATACCTCCGGCCGGACATAAATCAAGTCCGTAATTTCAGTAATAAAAAATTTGCTCATTAGCTGACAACTGATACATGTCTGACCGAACATTTATTTTAAATATATGTCTAGCAAGATATTAATCAAATACCATGATTCCAGTGATTGACAATCTACACACTCTCTGGCAACTGTCATATGTTTGGCTGGATTTAGGGTTTTCAATATATATCCAGCCGGATATTATGGTTTGAGAGAATGCTGGCTGGACATATGTGACGTTTGGCAGAGACTTGGCTATTTTTTTGAATTCTTTGGAGTTCTCTTCCCTTCTCGCATTTAACCTAACAACTTTATGAGCATTCATGCGGCTCCCCCATAAAAGACTCGTCTTTGTGCTATGCGTAAAAATACAATGTCTACGGTCGCCCCTACTTTTTTCGGCCTGTGTAGTGTATGAAAATGACAAGTCTATCAAAATATACATGCATTTTTGCTTACCTGTTTTATCGGGCATCGCCGAACATACCCGGCCTTTTAGTAGATTATTTTTTCAATAGATACGTCCTCGGGCCCTCCGATGTTTTATAGGTTGTGAGA